>CAUYSK010076547.1:0-53077 GCA_963575035.1 Avahi laniger
TGTAGTCCCAGCTACTTGGGAGGCTGAGACAGTAGGATTGCTGGAGCCCAGGAGTTTGAGGTTGCTGTGAGCTAGGCTGATGCCACGGCACTCGCCCCAGGCAAGAGAGTGAGACTCTGTCTCAAAAAAAAAAAAAAATGATTTTATTGCTTTTCTTCATGAGACCTATGCCTACTCACTATTGACAATTTAGAAAGCATAGACGAGGAGGAGGAGAGAAAGCTTGTATGTTAGCCCCAGCCAGACACTGGTGTACACACAGACACTTAACAAAAGTGGCATGTTACCACGTACCACGCCATTGCTTTTGGGAAAACCTAACTTTGTGTTTTAATTCGTTCCATGCCAATAAATATATTTTGTTATTTTTAGCAGCTATTTTTTAGGGCTTTTAATCCCAGCTACCAAGTTGCTCTCCTCCGAGGGTGACTCCGTTTACACGGCCATGGGCGGCGCCGTCACCGCCTTCCAGCACTTGCCGATGCTCCACTTCATACCTTTCCGCCTCAGTGTTTTTATCGTGGTAAAATGACATAGAATTCGCCATCTCAGCCATTTTGAAGTGTACAGTCCAGTGACATCACACTCGTGATGTGCAACCGTCACCACCACCCATCTCCAGAACCGTTTTCACCTTATAAAACTAAACTTTATACTTTTAATGTTAATATTGGCCACTTGAACGGGTAATGTTTTAAATTTTGCGTTCCTTTAATTTCAGCTGAGCTTTTCTTCATACTTTTTTCTCCTTTTGGAACACGCTTCCTTCTCGAAATCCTCCCTTCGGAGCTGCTGGCTCGCGCAGCCCTTGGTCTCCTTTGCTGCGGCTTTGGTGCAGGCCTCCCTGCGCACGTCTAGTGTCCCCTTGGCCACCCCACACTCCCCTGCGCTCCAGGTCTCTCACCTGTCTCTGCATCCTGGTCTCTCAAGTCTCTGCGGGCCTAGGAACGTGCTGCTTTCTCGGCCATCGTGACGGCTGCTTCAGTTGGGGCACCACACCCCTCGGACATCCCCGGCCAGCCTCCCGCACCCCTCAAGTCACAGCCCTGCTGAAGATCACCCCGGCTGCTCCCACCTGCATAAACCCTCCCTCCCCTCTTCCCCATTGACTGGGCTGGTGCCTCTGTGTTAATGGTGTGTTTCTCTTCGACTACCTGGGGAGTCCCTGCAGAGCAGACATTGCGTCTCCTCCCTCCCCCTCCCCCTCCTCCCCCAACCCCCAGGACTCAGAGTGGTGGATTCAGTACAGTTTTGCTTAACAAGCGCCTGCAGGAGTTGGGTGGTCATTGTGGAGGCTGGAGCGTGAGTAATGTCAGCACTTCGAGCGTAGTTGTTTCTTTCATTTACTCTCTAAGCTAACCCTTCTGTAACGTATACTGCTTTGCTTTCTGATACCGTAGTCACTGTAATGTATAACTGTATACATTATAGAAGTGTCAACTGTTAGCAAAGTATTTTTATAAAATATAGAGACATATTTTGATTTTTTCCTTTTGACAAGCATGTTAGAGCTGAAACTCCGCTTATCAGGCTGCTACTATATTTCACATGGTTAGATGCCAGGATCATTATTAAGGCTAAAATCTGGGCTTCATTAAGACTCTTACTAATCCCTAAGTAACCTACCCATCACTCTTCATGACAAAACTGGCTGGTGTCTGCCCCTGGGCCCCGCAGGGATGTGTGTGCCTTTATCCAAACAGAAGCGTGTCCTCCTGCTCAGCAGCCAGGAGTTGGCATGTTATCAAGTGGTAGGTGTGGGCTGTGCATGTTGAAGTCCCCACGTGTGAACAAAACCAAGCTGGGAAGCAGACTATGATATTAATTTCATTTTCCATCTCCAGAAGGTCACCACAGCAGACATTCTGAAGCCTCTCAAGCAGGAGGACCCCCGATGCGCTACTCTCCCCGTGGTGAAGCGAGGGGATCTCTCCGCCAGTCCCATGCCCAGCGGATCGTTCTCTGGAGGCTCGAGACATGTGAGTCTCATCCCAGTACGCTTGGCGCGTGGGGCAGGGTTGTCACAATGCAGGTAGATGGAGGAATGAGCTGTTGTCTGGAGATAAACTGGAATGTGATGGTAGAGCTTGGAAGTGATGTTTTCACTTAGACTGGGAGCTGGAAAAACCCTTGCTATTCCTTGAGAGTGGTGTTTCTTTTTTACAACATCTCGTTGTGAACATTTTCATACATGTAGATAGTAATAACAAATAATGACATCTTTTGATGTTTTTGGTGTTTTTAATTTTGATAAAGTCTAATTAAAAAAACTTCTTTCATGATTATTTCTGTGTCTTATCCATCTGCAAGTCATGAAGATGCTTATGTTTTCATCTAGAAGCTTTTAAAAGTTTAGCTTTTATCTTTAGGTCTGTGCTGCAGCTAATTATTATTATTATCATTTGTGAATGGTGTAAGGTAGAGATTGAGGCTCATTTTTTTCTATATGGATATTTAGTTAGTTCGGTGTGATTTGTTTAAAAAAGGCTATCATTTCCCCAAGTGATTTTGGTGTCTGTGTTGAAAATTAAATGGCCGTGTGAGTGTGGGTCTTTGTCCTGGCTCTATATTCCACTCCACCTGCCTCTTCTTCCTCATGCCGAGGCCCTGCCGTCTTGAGTACCGCAGCTTTGCAGTAAGTCCTGAAGTTGGACGGTGTAAGTCTTCTGACTTGGTTCTTCTTTTCCAAGATTGCTTTATGATGTTTAAAATGTATTCTCTGTGTATAGGCAGGCATTTTCATTCATTCATTTCCTTAATGTCAATTGCTTACTTTCTGCCTAGAATTGTGACATGTGGTACAGTAGCTGGAGCCCTGGATGAGGGGTCTTGAGGCCTCAGTTAATAGTTGTCTTATCTGTGCTGCGATAACCGAATGCCACGGACTGGGTACTTTATAAGTAGTAGAATGTTTCTCTTGGTTTTGGAGGCTGTGAAGTCCACGATCAAGGCGCTGGCAAGACTGGTGTCTGGTAAAGGCCTGTACCTCCCAGGTGACTGCGTCTAAAGGTCTTCGCTTGGTGGAAGGGGTGGGAGGGCAAGAGGGCCAAATGTGTGCTGGGCCTCCCTCATACAGGTCTTCATTCCATGCACTAAAGCTTCGTTCTCATGGCTTAATCACCTCCTAAAGGCCCCACACTGACAATTACGTTTCAACACATAAATTTTGGGGGGGACATAAACGTTCAAACCATAGCCACAGCCATGGTTCTTTCACTTACTATATGATTTTAGACAGTCGCAAAAACTCTAGACTTCAAAGTCCTCATCAGAAATGGGCGTCAAGGTTCTTTTTATTTTACCGGATTGCCTTGAGAATTCGGTGAGTGCATGAGTTCCGTGGCGCACTACAGTGTAAGAACCCAGCCTGTTTGGTACAATGTGTACTGCTTGGCTAGGGGTACACCAAAAGCCCAGACTTTACCACTACACAAATTTCCTTGTAACATAACTGCACTTGTACCTCCTGAATCTATTTAAAACAACAACAAAAAAGAACCCAGTCTCTAGAAGCCGACTTTTTGGTTCACATTCCAGCTCCTCCAGTGTCAAGGACCGTGATCCAGAGCAGGACCTTTAACCGAGCCACATCTCGGGCCGGTTGTGTTTTTATGTAAAATGGTGTTTGGCGTTGCAATCTGGCGCTTCTCCATCTGCGTGAGCGTCTGTGCGACGTGCACAGGTTGTGGCAGAAGCGGGCCAGACCATACATTGGAGAAGGGCAGCCGGCACCATGACTCAACCCTCTAGAGCACCCCCAGTCCTTCACCAGCTTCCGCGGGTGCCCTGCCTCCATCAAGGCCACTGCTGTGGCCTTGGGAGCACTGACGTCCCCTGGGAGCTTGTCAGGACGACGAATCTCAGGCCTGCCACAGACCCACGGAGTGCCATGTGTACCTGAACAAAGCCCAGGAGTTCTGCATGGTCAGGTTTGAGAAACACTAGTTGGGCCCTGGCAGTTTCAAACCTTGAGTAAAGTGAGTAACTTGTTACGGATTCTTGAGCAGTTTAGGGCTTTGCCGCCCAACGCGGGGGCATCAGTCCCATGTGGCTCCTGAGCACTCAACGCACAGCTAGTCTGAATCGAGATAGTCCGTGCACAAAGTACACCCTGGATTTTGAAAACTTTGATATAAAAAGGTGAAATATCTTATTAATAGTGTTTACTTTGATACATATTGACATAGCATTTTGGATATATTGGATTATTAAAATATACTATTAAAATTAATTTCACTTCTTCCTTTTTTTTTTTTTTTTGAGACAGAGTCTTGCTTTGTTGCCCGGGCTAGAGTGCCATGGCGTCAGCCTAGCTCACAGCAACCTCAAACTCCTGGGCTCAAGCGATCCTTCTGCCTCAGCCTCCGAAGTAGCTGGGACTATAGTCATGCGCCACCATGCCCGGCTAATTTTTTTTATATATATATATTTTTAGTTGTCCAGATCATTTCTTTCTATTTTTTAGAGACGGGATCTCGCTCTTGCTCAGACTGGTCTCGAACTCCTGACCACCCCCCTCGGCCTCCCAGAGTGCTAGGATTACAGGTGTGAGCCACTGCGCCCAGCCCACTTCTTCCTTTTTTAATGTGGCTACTGGAGAATTTTGAATTACATATTTGGCTGACATTGCGTTTCTGTTGGACAGCATCGGTCTGGTCACCACTATTGTGCATTAAGTAGCAGCTGGATTACGAGCTCTTTTCCTGGGTTCTCTGGAACAGCGTCCGAGATGCTCTGTGCATACGCCTCAGCACACTTCCCTGGGAAGAAGGTTCATGTTTTCATCCAGTTCCCAAACAGGCCTGTGGATCCACACGGCTCTCAAACACAAATGCCATTCACACATGTCCTCTCAGGAACCCTCGCGGCTCCCTGCTGAGCGCAGCCCTTGCCCCCGTTCGCACGCAGAGCCAGGACCCACATCTCTGACTGCCGAGGCCCTGTCTTAGTCCATCTGGGCTGCTATAACAGAATACCGTGGCCCGGGTGGCTTATAAACCACAGAAACTAACTTCTCATGGTTCTGGAGGCCAGAAGTGCAAGATCAAGGTGCTGGCAGAATTGATGTCTGGTGAGGGCCATTTCCTAGTCAAAGACGATGCCTCTTCTCTGTGTCCTCACAGGTAGAAGGGACAAGGGAGCTGCCTTGGGCCTCTTTTAAGAGGTCACTAACCACATTCATGTGGCTCTACCCTCATGATCTAACAAAGGCCCCACCTCCTAATATCATTGTCTTGGAGGTGACAGTTTTGACAATGAATTTGGGGCGCACACATTCAGACCCTAGCGAGCCCTGACCCTCTACTTCCTGGACGCCCTTTTTATTTGAGAAACCAAAGCAGTGAGCTTTGCAGCCTGCAGTGGCCCCGCCGGGCTGTTTCAGAGAGCTTGTGCCTCAGCACGGCTTAGCACCTTCCCTCAGGACAAGGTGGCGTTTATAGGTGAGAACAGTTCAGACAGAGGAACTACCTGAGCTAATACTTCCCTGAGAGTGAGGCATGAAAGGTGGCTCTAGAACTTTCTCTCCAAGGATTGGACCCTGAGATGGGCGTGAGACAGCGCAAAGAGTGGCCCCCGGGAGGCTTTTCCAAGGCCCGCCTGAGGGTTTGCCCCTACCCCAGGTGATGGGAGCGTGTCACGGAATCCAGCCAATCTGAGCCAGTGTTGGGGTGAGTCGAGGCTGATGGGGAGCTGAGGCCGCACCTTCCTTGAGAGCCGATGGGGCTGTTTTCCCTGACCTGCCCAAAGTCCCACTAGATTGGACTCTAAGCTCCCTCAGCAGCCAGAATCATGTCTTTGTAGTTTCAGAACCCGACACGTAGCCACGTACATGGGCTAGGATCCGCCCCTGATGGTCGGGGGTCCTGTGGGACCCCCCCCCTCGCTCACTCCACTCAACCACGTGCAGCTCGCCGGTCCTCGAGCCCCAGACACATCCTGACCCTGGGTGTTTCTGTGTCTGTCCCTCTCCAGACATCACCAACTCACACGCTCCCTCCCTCCAAGTCCTTGTTCTAAGCTGCCCCCTGGGGAGGTGCCCCCATCCCCTTCTCCCTTCCCCGCTCAGTGTTTATCCGTGTTCTCATCACCTTCCTGATGCTTGGAATTGGCTTGTCTGTTGGGTGTTTTCTATCCCCCTCCCCACTAGACTGTGGTTCCCAAGTGCCTTGAGCTGTGCCTGACAGTTAAATGGCCTTGATACATGTTCGTTCAGTGATTGGATTGATCCTAATCAGAGCTGTGGTTTACTGAAAGCCCACCTGTGGTGGGCGCTTCGCATCTCAGTCATTCTCACCGCGATCTTTTATGGAGGATGCTGTTATCCCGTCTCACAAATGAGGAGCCTGAGATTAAGTGACTCGCCAAGGTCCTGGGGACTAGAGAACTCTGATCCAACCCAGGGGCCCTGGGAGCCAATACCCAGGCTTTTTGTACTATCCTGCAGGATTAGTTGAACTCTTAAATTGAGAGGTTTTCCTGCCCCATGCCACCTGGTCCAGCGTCACTCGCTTGGGGCACCTAGTGAACCTTGAGGAGTTGGGGGCCAGGCCTGGGTCAGGGGGAGGCGGGAGGAGTGAGTCTGTCTTAGTTTCTTTGCTTCTTAGGATGGTTCCTCTAAGCTACAATGCAGAGGCAGCAGGGCTTTTTGTTTGTATCCATTTTTCTACAGTTTTCTCTGATTTGTGCCCTTAAAAGCTATGATCATGAGATTGAATCATTATGCATTTAATTGTAACCTGTTCCCTTTAGACCAAAGCAGTGTGTGCTTGAGGAAATTAAACTCCCACCAAACAAATAACTGATTATTGCTTCTTGCCCAAAGATGTTGCCTACCCTTCAGAGAGATATTTACATTCTCTGAGAAACGAAGAACTGGGGCTAGAAAAACCTTATTAAATGTCCACTTTTTACAAAACTATTATACCAACAGATAATAAATAGAATCGCTCAACCTCCCAAGTATTGAAATCAGTGCAGAATTAAAGCAAGCTGTTATTTTGGTACCACTTTAGTAAATTTAAAAAGCAATGCAGCTCAGCGTTGGCAGGGATATAGCACAGCAGGCATTCTTACCAACTGCTGGGGTGAACAGAAATTGTTTACCTTTTCTGGAAGGCAATTAACAATATATATCAAAGAGCCGTTGTGGAATATTAATATATGTTCTCTTTAATCCAGTAATTTCAGTTGTAGGAAATATTCTTTAAAAATTATCATCATGAATGTTGCCCAAAGTGTGCACATATGGATGTCCAGGGTAGCATTATTTATAATTGTTTTAATTTTGAAAAATTGGCAACAATCAAAATGTCAAGAGTAAACAAGTTGTGGAGTTGCAGAGAATATACACACAGCATAATTCTAATTGTATAAAATCCAAAATCAGGCAAAACTAACCAGTACATTGTTTGGGGGAGATGTACATACATAATAAAACTTGGCCGGGTGCGGTGGCTCACGCCTGTAATCCCAGCACGTTGGGAGACTGAGCGGGGAGGAGCACTTGAGCCTAAAGTTGGAGGTTACAGTGAGCTATGATCACACCACGGCACTCCAGCCTGGGAGACAGAGTGAGGCCCCCATCTCTAAAATAAATAATAATAAAGCCATCAAAAGCAAGGATGATTAGCAGACAATCTTGAAACAGCGTTTTCTCGGGGATAGGAATGAGAGTGGAGTTATTTTTCTTACACTGAGGGGTTGCCACATGAATGTTAATTTTGTAAGTGTTTTTTATACCTTTGCATTATATGTACTCTTTTATATATTATACATATCACAGCTCAAAAGCCAAGGAGGAACAAGGGGAACACAAAGGAAACAATTTGCTCGGCTTACAAAGGGCAGCCACATTTTGTGGCATTTTCAAAAGGTGAAGAAACACTCTGCCTACCACGCACAGGCACGGTTCTAAATCTTTTTATGTGTGTGAACTAACCGAGCCTCGTCGGTGACTGTATGAGATAGATCCCCCTTTTACAGACGAGGAAACTGAGGCTGCGGAGGGTAAGAAACTTGCTCCAGACCACACAGACACTGGGTGTTGGGACCGGGGCTGAAACCTGCCTGTTGCCACCCATTGCTCTGACCACTTTGCAGTCATGCTCTCAGTGTGTTCTAGCTGATCAGGATTTATTCTTTAAAATAGCTGTGGTTTCGTTTGACTCCCAGTTTTCTGCCCTTGTCCAATAACAGGGCATAGGGCTTTGCTTGCAGTGGCCGTAGATACATCTGTGACCTTCAGAGGAAGTCACTGGCAAGAGAGTGCCCTGCCTACCTGGATGGTTCTCCTTTGCTTTCGCGCAGACCGACTTTTATTTCAAGCCCAAACAGCGACGACAGCTTTAATGAAAGTCCAGCTGGGTTCCTAGTTGCTCTTCCTGGCCAGAACCTTTTGCTTGGCTTAGAGTTTGAACCTGCTCAAAGGCTCTGTTCTGGCTCTCTGGAGAACGGAAGCGGGAGCCCTGTCCTAAGGCATCTCAGAGGGACGCAGTTGATTGGAGGACGAACTCTGCTAGGCTTTAAGCATCTGAGGGTGGATCCTGCCCCTCCCTGCTGAGCAGACAGAGTTACTACTCAGAGACACTGCCGCAAAGGGCCCCGCGAATTAGGAGCCCAGGTCCACTTCCAGCTCTGCATCTGATTTGCAGCGCAGTTTTGGGTGTGCCTCAGCCTGCCTTGACCTTTGTTCATCTACTTATAAAATGAAGGATGAGTAAGTGCAGCGTTTCCCGGGGCTTTATAACTCTGGCGACAACCTGGATGCGCACGACTGTGCCCCTTCACACCTGCACCTGAACAGCTGTGCCCCAGGGAGCACGGCACCCAGCAGGGCCGGCGGGTCCCAGTGCGCTCACAGGCACGTCCCAGGGATGAGGTCTGCCCGGTCGCGTCACCGGCTCCAAGCGCGCCCCGCACTGCCCCCCGGTCCTGACGCTGGTCTGGTGAACTCTGTTCTCTGCCCCCATAACCGTTTCACACCTTCCCCGGTCTTCTCAAACCCGCTCTTCCACCTCGCTCTCAACAAACCGATCTCCCTTCCTGCTGTACATACCAAGAGAGAAAAGGAGAAAAGAAAAGAATCAGGTTGGAATTTTCTAATCCTCCTGATGCCAAAATTAACCTACCTGCCCTTGCACCCGGCCGACTCTCCTTTCCCTGCCCACAGTGGAAGGCGCCGGTTCCCCAGTGATACTTTGGATGCCCCCAGGCCCTGCGTCTCTGTATCTTGTTCTGTTTCGTATTCCTCGTCTCTCTCATGCACTCAGCCTCTACTCACCTGGATCCTTCCCACTGGCCTTAAACACTCAAGTCTCTTTTAACAAAACAAAACAAATTGAAACAAAACACTCTCACCCAGCTTTTCACCACTTTCCAGCTACCATTTTTCTCTCTTCCCTGAACTGACCTTGTCAGAGTCGTCTGCACTGGGCATTCCCGTGTTTTCCACTCCCACTCACGTGTTAACCGACCCACTCTGGCTTCTCCCCTCTCAACCCTCCGAAGGAAGCTTCCTCTACCCGCTGCTTTTCTGTACATGTGTATTTTACCTGCGTCTCATCTAAATAGCATATGGTCAGATATTTTTATCAGTCATAGTATGTGATCTGTTCTGTTGTAATTACTGATATATTTTGGTTTAAATCTATCTTATCTACTTGTTTCCTATTTTTTCTGTTATCTATTTGTGGTCTGTCTTTTCCTCCTGCTCTGGTACTCTCTCTACCCCACTCCTTTTCATGACTCTTTTTGGATTAATAAAATCTTCTGGCTTTTATAATTTCTGTTGGGAAGTCAACTGGCTAAATCTTATTGTTTCCTTGATCAAAGGTAATAGATCCTTTGTTTTCTGCCTTTAAGAATTTGTCTTTGAATTTTCAGCAACTGTATTATGATGTACCTATGTTTAGTTTCATTTTTAAAAAATATTTTTCCTCTTTAATCTGTGGTTTATCACCTCTTGTTAGTCTTGAAAAATTCTTAGCCATTATGTCTTCAAATGTATCTTTGCCCCATTTTTTCTCCATGTAAGACTCCAAACTTACATTATAATTTTTCATTATATCCTATATGTCTCTTCCACTCTTTATTTTCTATTCATTTTTTTCTTTGTGCTCCACTCTAGGTGTTTCTATTGACTCATTTTCCAGTTTACCAATCCTATCTTCAGCTATGTCTGATCTTATGTTAAATTAATTTGTAGAGTTCTTAATTTCAGTTACCTTACTTTTTAGGCCTTAATTTATATTTGATTCTTTATTATAGATTCTAGTTCTCTGGAGAAGTTCTTCATCTTGTCCTATATTTTCTTGACCATATTAATCACAGTTATTTTATAGTTCATGTTTTGTAACGCCGTTGTTTGGGTCATCTGTGGGTTTGTTTGTATTGTGGGTTTTTTTTCCCCTCTGTTTTTGGTCACTTATTCCTGGATCCTAGGAACTTAGGATGACCAACCACCCTGGTGCACCCAGGACTCTCCTAGTTTTAGCATTTCAAGTCCCGCATCCAAGGAAATTCCTTAGTCCTGAGAAAACTGGGACAGTTGGTTACCTTTTAGTCCTAGTATGCATGGCCATTGTTTGTTGAATGCTGGACATGATATATGAAAAACTTGAGACTCAAAAAGATGTTATCTTCCTTCATAGAGAATTTACTTTTGCTTTCAGCAGACAACTAGAGTTGAGTCAAATAGTCTTTATCCAGTCTGGGGTTGAGCTAATTGAAAGCTGGGTTTTTGGCTTTCGAGAACTGATCCATTTCCAGTTGACTCTTCTTCCTAGTTAGAAAGCCTTTGAGGGGTCCCAACTGAAAGTCTAGATATTTACCAAGCCCCTTCTCTGTGGTAGGCCCAAACTTCAGTTTTTTTCTCTCTAGTATGTTGAAACTTCTAAAAGCATTCTTAAGCTTCTCAGCCTCTCGGCCACAGCTTCCAATTCAACAAACACCTTGAGGGAAAAGCAGCATCTCATGTCTCTCTCACCTCGGTGTATTTTTCTTTCCTCAGGAACTTTGCTCAAGTTCTGCATGCCTTCGTAGCCTTGAATGCTAAGTTTTGTCTCCCAGCCCTGTCAGACTGTTAAAAACACTTTGCCCAGCTTCTGAGTCTCTTAGCTGTTTCATTTAAATTGACTTCTTGGCTTCCAGCCCTGCGTTGCTTACCTAGGGATAAACACCTCGAGAGGAAAAGTAGCTCAGGATGTCAGACTTGAGTCCGTGTGCTTCTCTTCTCTGTAGTGTCTTGGACCCTTACGTCCGGCTGTCTTAGTAGCTATACAATGTCTTAAAACAATTCATTTGGTGGTTTGATTCAGCTTTCTAATTGTTCTTGGCAGAAAAGTTGGTGTAATACAGTTTAGTCTGGCATAGCCTGGAGCACAGTCCCATGATGAATGCCATTTTAGTTATCAGAATTTTCTAGCACCTCTGTTTGTCTACCTGGTTCTTCTCCCAGGCAGCTCACCCCTCTTGCCAAGCTCCGCTACCCATTCTCCCCTGTCTTTAATTTTTGCACCTCACTCATTCATGCTGTCTTACCATTCTGTGCCTTTTCAAGTGTGTAAAAATTTTAAATTGTTTTACATTTTAACAGTTGAGTGGTATTGGCAGATGACGTTTTTCAGACCAGTGACTGGGTGTGGTGAAGCTGGTTGTGTTCTCGGCATTAGTTAATTCGGGTTTAGTCCCTCTGGCGAGTTGTTGGTGTGGTTTTATTATTCTCTCTCTCTAGTGCTTCGGCTCTCTGCCCTCAAGCTTGCTTAGTTTCTTTTCAGGATGTTTGTAGTATGGAAGAGCTGGTCGGAAATTAGTAGAAATCAGTTAGGTTTCTTTGTTCCTATCAAGTCAGCACTGAGACTGGCTGCACACAACGGTGGCAGATTTAAGCACATTCAGAGTGGTAAGGTGGTTTACTGTGTCTTTTAGGCACAGGCATTCTGTGTTTCTCACCCGCATCATGTAAGCTTGGAAAGCCCTCGTTTGTGATAGTAGTTTTGTTTTTTATTTTAGATACCCAGAAAAATTTAACGCAACGTATTGTGACCTTTGACTGCACACTTCACACACCTCATGCCGTTTATTTCTCACCATAACCCTATGGGATCGGTATAATTTTTTCCAGTTAGACTCTGACACAGCTAGTGAGTAGCAGAACCCACATTTGAATCCAGGTCTATCTGATTCCCAACCACAGATCCTTAGCTCACACAGTGCTACTATCTGCACGGATGTCCTGCCACGGACATTATCTGCCCTCCTGAGAATTCCCTTGCAGAATTGGTAAGGAGATAACTATTTCACTCCAAGCGATTCCGTGTTAAAGAATGAGATTGTGTAACCTTTACTGCCAGGCAAAGACCACATCTGGTCAAGACACGTCTTCTGGGGATTCCCTGTCTCCTTGGGATGGGATATGTGGCAACTTACTCTGGCAAAGTACAGCTGGTGCATGATTAACTAAACGTGAGGCAGGATGCATGCTCTGTGAGCTTTGATTTATTTGTTATCTTGAAACCAGAACTGCAAAAAAAAAAAAAATGAATTAACTTTGAAGTAATTTGTTATATCTGTCCTTCTTGATTTTAGGGAAGTTTAATTAGCGTTAACAGCACTTGTACAGAGATGGGCAACTTTGACAACGCTAGTGTCACCGGAGAAATCGAATTAGCCATTGGTTATTGCTCCAAAACCCATTCTTTAGAAATATGCATCAAGGCCTGTAAGAACCTTGCCTATGGAGAGGAAAAGAAGAAAAAGTGCAATCCGTAAGTTTTTTTTTTTTTAAGTTTGACATA
This sequence comes from Avahi laniger, assembly GCA_963575035.1. Taxonomy (NCBI): domain Eukaryota; kingdom Metazoa; phylum Chordata; class Mammalia; order Primates; family Indriidae; genus Avahi; species Avahi laniger. Next base: position 12,795 of record CAUYSK010076547.1, read on the forward strand.
TTCTAAAATTTAAATGAAAAAGCAAAAGTCCAAGAATAACCAAGACAATTGTAAAAAAATGAACAAAAGGGAAAAGACTTAGTTCAATAAGTATTACAACGCTGTAGTAATTCAAATAATGTGTTCTTGATGCAAAGATCAAGTAGGTAAACAGAGCAGTGTCAAAGTCCAGATGCAAACCTTAGCATATATGAAAACCCCTGTGAACAAGGAGTGTCTTTGCTTATTCCGAGAAGCCCAAGATCGAGGTGCTGGCAGCTTTGGTGTCTGGCGAGGGCCCTCTTTCTGCTGCATAGATGTCTGTCTTCTTGTGTCCTCACATGGTGGAAGGGACAAGGCAGCTCTCTGGGCCATCTTTAGGAGGGCACGAATCTTGTTCATGAGGGCTCCACCCTCATACGGAATCACCTTTCCTAATACTATGCGTTGTGGGTTAGGCGTCAACATGTGATTTTGTGGGGGGACATAAACATTCAGTCTATTACAAATCAATGGGGAAAAAATGGACTTCCTAAATGATGTTGGGAGATTTGAGTTTTCATACAGGAAGAACAAAATTAAAATCTTGCCCCACACAATCCATAAACAGATTAAAAGTTTTTTCCAACTGAGAGATATGCAGTGGTATATCACCATTATTTTTATTGCATTTCCCTGATTACTAACAAAGATGAGCAACTTTTTCTGTATGAATTGGCCATTTAAATTACCCCTCCTGTGAACATTATGTTCATATTTTTTGCCCGTTTTTCTATTGGATGGTTTATCATTTTATTATTTATTTACAAGAGTTTTATTTATTTAAAAAAATTTTTTTTAGAGACAGGGTCTCTCTATGTCACCCAGGCTGGAGTGCAGTGGTGTGATCATAGCACACTGCAGCCTCGAACCCCTGGGTTCAAGCGGTCCTCTCTCTTTGGCCTCCCAAAGTGCTTGGATTACAGGCATGAGACACTGCATCTAGCTGAGTTTTTTGTAAAACCTATTTGGAATAGATTTTTTTAAATTCTTTATTGGTTAGGGCCAGGGGTGGTGGCTCACACCTGTAATCCTAACACTCTGGGAGGCTGAGGCGGGAGGATTGTTTGAGCTCAGGAGTTTGAGACCAGCCTGAGCAAGAGTGAGACCCTGTCTCTACTAAAAAAAAAAATAGAAATTAGCTGGACAACTAAAATATATATGTAAAAAAAATTAGCCGGGCATAGTGGCGCATGCCTGTAGTCCCAGCTACCCGGGAGGCTGAGGCAGGAGGATCACTTGAGCCTAGGAGTTTGAGGTTGCTGTCAGCTAGACTGATGCCACGGTACTCTAGCCTGGGCAACAGAGTGAGACTCTGTATCAAAAAAAAAAAAAAGAAGGCCGGGCGCGGTGGCTCACGCCTGTAATCCTAGCTCTCTGGGAGGCCAAGGCGGGCGGATTGTTTGAGCTCAGGAGTTCGAGACCAGCCTGAGCAAGAGCAAGACCCCATCTCTACTAAAAAAAAATAAAAAGAAATTAATTGGACAACTAAAAATATATAGAAAAAATTAACCAGGCATGGTGGCACATGCCTGTAGTCCCAGCTACTCGGCAGGCTGAGGCAGTAGGATCACTTGAGCCCAGGAGTTTGAGGTTGCCGTGAGCTAAGCTGATGCCAGGGCACTCGCTCCGGGCAACACGGTGAGACTCGGTCTCAAAAAAAAAAAAAAAAGAAAAATCAATGAAATAGAAAAAAAATCAATGAACCCAAATGTGGTTCTTCGAAAGGATTAGTAAAATTGATAACTCCCTAGCTAAATTTATCCAGGTTAAAAATAGAGAATACACAGATACCAATATCAGGAACGAAAGAAGAGACGGCATGACAGAACTTACAGACATTAAAGAATAACAAGGGGATGTTATGTAAAATTTTATGCCAATGAATTTAACAACTTAGATGAAATGGACATATTTCTTAAAAGACACAAATAACCAAAGCTGACATGAGATGAAATAGAAAACCCGAATAACCCTGTATCTGTTAAAGAGATTGAATTCCTAATTTGACATGATCAATACAGCTGAAAATGCACATACCCTATCACTGCTGCTCATGTGCCTAGAGAAACTCATACATGTGCACCGTGAGCATAGCAAAAAACTAGGACATGAGACACATGCCCATCGGGAGGGTAAATGAATGGTGGTATGTTCATACGTTGGAATAAATAACATGCAGGATTAGAAACAGTGAGCTGTAGCTACACACAACAACATAGATGGATTTCAAACATTAATAGTGAAAAAAAGCAAGTTACTAAAGAATGCATGTGGAATGATCCCATTTATATAAAAATTCAAAAACAGGACAAACTAAGCAGTAGATTGAGGAGATATATCAAAGTAGTGAAACTATAAAACCAAGGGAATGATAAAATTCAGTGTGGTTATTGCCTGGCCACGGGCAGGACGAGAGAGGGAAGTCATTGATAATGTTCTGTTTCCTAAACCGGGGACAGGTACATGGGTGTGTGTTTTATTATAATGCTTCAGCCTCTCCAGGTATATTTTATTTATTTTGGTTTACATGTGTGAGATCCTATAATCAACAATTTAAGAGTAAATGAACAATGAGGAATTGGAGACAGAGTTTTGAGTATTTTTTCAAGAAGCCTAACTGAAAAGGAGGAAGAAGCCTAAGACCGAGGCCACAGGAGGGACACAGGTAGAGGGAGGGTCCCGGTTATTTTTTACTTGGAGAAGTTGATCCTGTTTCTAGCCTGTGGGGCTAAGACTCGGCCCAGTGGGGTGGTGGAGGAGGAGGAGGAGCCATGAAGGGCAGTCTGGGGGCCGGTGTGGAGGGGTCAGCTCGGATTTCAGGGCCGGGCAAGTGCAGACAGAGCCATCTGCCCCTCTGTCACGCTGTGTGTGGCCTCCGGACTCAGCAGGGAGGGTCCCTGAAGGCCCCTTCTCGGCAGGCGTGCAGTCTTTGAGGCCCCCACAGGGAAAAAGCAGTGTGAGGCACGTGTGTTTTTTGCAGGCTGGGTGTGGTGATGGGCGGAGGTGGAAGGAAGGAAGCTGGCCCACGGCCTCGCCTCGACGCCCAGGCAGACTAGAGAATCCCTGGTGTTCACCAAATGGCAGGTGACGAGGGCATATACATTCTAGGAGTGGGGCATGAGGAAGGCTCCACACCTCCAGGAATATTCCAGAGGATTCTGTAGCCAACACATGGCCAAAGACTGTGCATTAGAAGCTGTCCACACCAGCACTGATGCTGCTCCCTGATGGTCACGGCCACTAAGCCCTTGCTGTGGACTCGCAACCCGGCGGGAAGCAGCGTAAAGAAAGTGCAGACATGTGGAGTCGCTCTTCCCAAACGCTCGCTGCGGCCGCTTCCCCTGCCGTTCACTCACGCTGTCCTGTGTTTGGCCACCAGGTATGTGAAGACCTACCTGCTACCTGACAGATCCTCCCAGGGAAAACGCAAGACTGGAGTCCAAAGGAACACGGTGGACCCGAGCTTTCAGGAGACCTTGAAGGTACCTGCCGGCGGATACTCACGTGCCGGGTCCTCCCCGTCCGGGCTGCGCACCCGGGGCAGAGTCCAGGGGATGGTTCTGTCAGACTCTCGAGTTGGTCAGATGTAAATGCAGACACCTGCACTTTTCTCCCTGGCTCTGTCAATCAGTGGCAAGCTGGTAGAAAATAAATTTCAGCCCTTTGTACGGGAAAAGTGCAGAGTCTGCTGGACTCGAGAATGGCTTTTGATTAATGATTTCTGAGAAAACGGTGAAAAAGAACCCACCTGCCACTTTGTCTCAGGCTACAACAGGGCACAGGGTAATTTTAAAAATTGGTTTGTCTTATTGAATTTTTATGACCGTCAGAACAGCATCTCAGGCAGAGTACCCTGAAAGTTAAACGACTGAGTTGCTGTTTTTGAAAAGTGCCCCTTTGTTATGATATCTGACAAACCAAGATTTCTTCTTCTTTTATTATGAAATTATCATGTTGTAAAAAAAAAAAAAGGGTAAAGGAATTATCTAGCTTTTCACTATCTTTGATGTTAAGAAATATGGTTTATGGTTGAGGGCAGAGATGGGGCCCGGTGCTCTGATTTGGGGCTGAAGCCAAGGTCTGGCGTCCTCCGAGATTGGCTGTGGCGGGCCCCGAGTGGGGACACGACCCAGTCTGGCTGGGCAGCCGGAGACCCGATGCTCTTACGCCTGAGACAGGAGAGGGCTTTGTCTGCCTGTTTGGCAAGGAGGGGCGTTTGTGAAGTGCCAGCCAGGGGCCATCTGGGCAGCTGGCACAGAGCCCTGCATTCATTAAATAATAATAGCCATTGTTTCGCGTGTCCTTGCTGTGGCCAAGTGCTGTATATGCAGCCTGAGGGATGCATTAGAAGCCCTGTCTACCCACGGGGAGGCTGAGATGCAGAGAATGCTTAGAACTACAGCTCCTTCCCAGAGTTGACGTGCAGAGGAATCCCCTGGGATTTTTTGAAAATGTGGTTCTGATTCAGCGCGGGGGCCAGGCCTTTCCCACGAGCCCGGGCTGCGGAGCTGCTCAGACGGGCCTGCCCGCGTCCCCGCGAGAGTTTTGAAAAACTACGTGTCCCCTCACACTTTTTAATTGATATCTAAAATTATTCGTCAGAAGTTTAATTAAGGTATTTTGTGCTAAGCAGAGGCTTATGAAATGAGATAAACAGGATTAACTATACGCTAGATAATTAGATATATAGTCCGATATTAAAAGTTTTACCTACCTTATTTAAAATGCATAGAGAATCTCAAATCACTTAAAATTTTTATCCATGGGTTTAATCCAGTATGTTGTGGATATTCTGTAGCCTGGGAAACTTCCAGATACATTTAGAAGAATCAACACCTCTAAAATCTCCCAAGTTCAGAACATCCCAACATAGCCAGCCTCACCTCGGTAGAAACGCGTGTGCGATGGGAAGATGGGGAAGCCCATCCCTCGCCGTAAAGGTCCTGCAGAAACCAGCATTTCACATCATGCCTTTGTTCGGCACCCAGGAGGTGGCTGCACCTGGCCGGGGTCATGGGGCGAGGTTCGGGTGGGTGGGTAGGCCCGTGAGAACTGTCTCTAGCCGGTATCGAGGAAAGTGTGTGTGAAAGTTGGGGACCTAGACAGTGATCCTCGGCTTCTCGGGGAGCCTTTCTGGACTCCAGGGAGACTTGCACCGCATTCGTGACCGCTGTCACCGGGGCCTGGGGAGGTGAAATGAGAAGCCAGGTCTGGGCGACACTGGTCATTGCCTGTCCTGTTCTCCAGTGTCCCTTACACTCTGTACCCAATAGAGCCTGGGGCAAGCCTTGGGGACCTAACAGGGCCATGGTCCCCCGCAGGGAGTAGTCCTGTCTGTCAGAAAGGGGTGAGCACTGGATGAGGACCCAGGGAGAGGCAGCCTGAGCATCTGAGGGAGTCACATGGGGCTGGCCGAGCGGCCACAGCAGAGGCGATGGCCCTGCCCAGCCTCGCTGCTCGGAGGGAACCAACTTCTCTGACTAGTGTGGGGCCGCGATCTGGGAATGACCAGATGGAGTCAGAGTTTATAGACAGAGGGAGGAACGTGTGGGGCAGGGTGGGAGATGGATCACAGACTTGAGGGAAAACAGACTAAAAAATTAGCCAGAGGCAGTAGAAAAGGGAATGTGGCCCAAGAAATTCTGACCTTAGGGGCCACAAGTCATCCCAACAGGGAGGACGCCAGCGAGGAAGCCAGCCCAGGGACGACAGAAGTGTGGACAGAGCCCGGGGAGGCAGAGGGATCCTGTTTGGTTTCCATCTTGTCCCTGAGTTAGAAAGATGGCCAAAGGTGGCCCAGCAGAGCTGACCCCAACAGGCAGACTGCGTGTCTACTGCGCGTCCAGCCTCAGCGCGACAGCCGGGGCCGAGGAGTCAGGCTCAGGCTTGGCGTGGCAGCTGAGTCCAGCCGTGGTGACAGCTGACATGAGAGAGGGCCACTGGATTCCCGGGCTTCTGTCTTTTCACCTGCAAATTGGTGATTAATAACACTGACCTCATAGGATGCTCGAGAAAGCTAACAAGGGATGTATCTAAAAAGCCTGGCACGAGGTAAGAGTTCAGTAACTTACAGCTTTTGTTCGTTAGTGAGAAAATCCAGCAGGCTTAAAACAAGGCCCTTGGAGGCTGAGGTGCAGTCAGCTGGCTCTGCGGTGTCACCACCTCCGGGGGCGTGGGGACAGTTCTTGAGAAGAGAGAGGCCCCTGCCCTGACGACACCAGGACCCCGGCTCCTGCCCAGTTTTGGGCTCAACCTGCGGAGGGAGGCCAGGCGGCCCGGGAGCCACTGACCTGTCTGCTCTGCCTCCGCAGTATCATGTGGACCCCACCCGGCTGGGGACGCGGCAGCTGCAGGTCTCTGTGTGGCACCTGGGCACACTCGCCCGGAGAACGTTTCTTGGAGAAGTGATCATTCCTCTGGCCACGTGGGACTTTGAAGACAGCATGACACAGTCTTTCCGCTGGTATCGGCTCAGGGCCAAGGTGATGTCTGGTTTGGGACTGAGTGCCCCTCACCCCCACTGTGAGAATTAACTTGCTTTTCAGAGAGACCAAGAGAGAAAACTCATCTAGCGAGACTTGGCCCCAAGACATAGTACGTGTCACCTGGCCTGTTGGCCGTGACTTCCAAATAGGAACTCTGTAGGCAAGAAAAGGCTCAACACTGAGCTTTCCTGGGTGGGTTAGGCTGAGGGTTTTCTTTGACCTGCCGGGGTTTGTTCAGGAGCCCAAGTGGCTCCGCCCTCAGCTGTACAGGCCAGCCTGGCAGCTGGCGGGCTCTGCCTAGGCCCTCGCCGTGCATCTGCCTCGGGGCTGTCGTGCGTTATTTCTGGACTCTCAGGCCCAGGTGCTCCCAAAGCAATAATAGATGACAAATGCCATCAGGAAGGCAGAGCCCAGCCCTGACTGGGACGTGGGGTCCCATGTTCCCGCTCTGGACTCGCACAGCAGGAGGTAGCCGGCAGCTTGGTGGGCGGAGAGGCTGGGAGAGGAGGAGCTGACTTAGTTAGGGTCGGTGCACGCTGGGCTAGCACTTCTCAGCGATGCTGCTTTGCACATTTCTGTGCCAAGATCCAAGACAGAGAGTCCTGTCACACTGTGAGGGAGCCAACATCTCTTTAAGAAATGACAGCAGGAGGCACCACTCCCCTCACCCACGAGGCCACAGGAGCAGGGCACAAGTGCCATCTGGCCTCTCACCCTCTCTGAAGCCAGCACAGCTGGGATTCGTGATGTCTCTGCTGGGAAGCTTTTCTGGTTTCTAGCCACCATGGAGTGAAGCCGAGGGCCCCTTCCTGGGAGCCGCCTGTCCCACCTCCTGCCATGGTCCTGACCACTGCTCGGGGCTGCACCTGCACCCACTGTAGCCTGTGCTGCTCTTCTCATGCCTGAGTCCACGCTCAGATCTCCCCTGCCAGCATCCCCTGGCATGCGCTCCCTACCCATGTTGGCCTGGGACATCGCTAAATCCCATCCCCTCCAGGAAGCCTTTCCTTACTGTCCCCTCCAGAAGTGGTCTCCCTTCTAGGACCCAGTACTGGGGTGCCCTGCCCACCTTCCCCTGCTTAGGATCCAGTACCGGGGTGCCCTGCCCACCTTCCCCCAACTTAGGATCCAGTCCTGGAGTGCCCTGCCTGTCTTTCCCTGCTAAGGATCTAGTACCAGGGTGCCCTGCCATCTCTGTGCCTCTTCAACCTTGGTGTCTCTTCACTCCTGCCCCAGCCGTGCTGAAACAGCCCGTGTCTGGCTCCTGTGCCTCTCACACTGCCCCTGTATCCGTCCTTTCTTCGGGGAGCACAGCTCCTCTAGGGTGCCCTCTCCAGTTCCCTGCCTGGACTCTGTCCATTAGAGCTTGAGCCTTCCTTGCACTCTGCCTCTCCCACTCCTCTGCTGTCAGCTTGAAGACAAGGCCTGGACTTTCTCTGTGCCCACACCTAGCACAGGGCCTGGCATAAAATAGGCCACCAAGGCTTGTCACACAGCACCTGCCTTGGCAAGTGGGTGAGAAGCGGTAAGCACCAAGCTGGAAGGCACCCGTGCCAGACCCGGGGGCTTGGACAGGAGAGGGCTGTGGGGCTGGGCCCCCAGTTTCCGGCAGCTGAAGGTGGAGGCAGCCGTATCTCATTTGGCACCCAAGGGCCAGGAGAGCTGCTTCACGCAGACAGATGGAGCCTGCCCACCAAGGCTCCCAGGAGTCCTAAGCCCTCCACGGTTAACTGGGAGGGTGGCTTCTCACTGCTGGGGGGCCAGAGCGTACTGAATGTATCTAGACCCCACCCAGTACCCTGTATGCTTCTCCTACCCGCTGGATGAAAGAGTGATTAGATTTCAGGATTCTCTCTTCTCTGGGCTCTTCCTTCACTTTCTGGCAAAATTGCTCATGACCAGAGAAGCCACTGCATAGGCAGGGAGGTGCCCCTAGAGGGTCGGGGACAAGGTAGAGACAAACTTGCCACACCTGTGGCTTTGGGCAGAGCCTGCAACCGCCCCCCCCCCCCGACTCCAGCACCTGCGGAGTCCTTGCTGTGGAAGGGTAACGAATCAATAATCAGTGGGGGGCGGGGGGTTGAGTTTATTTACCTTTTGCAAACTCAGGCTGCATCCAGGTTTCCCCAGGACCTCTAATGGGAACGTGCAGTGAGTGCCCTTTGAGCCCTCCCTGCTGCCTCGGTCCTGTCTGCCTCTGATGTGTGGGGGCTGCAAGGTTGTTCCTCCCCGTGCTACGGATGGAGAGGGTGGGACATGTCTGCTCCATCCAGGACTCTTCTGGGCCTGAGAGGCTTTGCAGGGGTCTGTGGACAGAGTTGAAGCAACCAGAAGCCCAGAAGGTTCTAGGCACCTGGGGAATCCTGCCTCTGAGCTCTGCCTCTAACCCCCAGGCTGAGAAATGTGAAGATGGCGTTCCTCAGAATAATGGAGAACTTGCAGTCCGGGCTAAGTTGGTCCTCCCTGCAGGACCTAGAAAAATCCAGGGGGCTCAAGAAGGTAAGTGGTCTCTAGCCCCCTGAACATTTGTCACTGTCCCCAAAGCCTGAAGAAGCAGGCAGGCTGAGAGGGGGGCAAAGTGTGTTCTAGCATTTCCTTCCTGCTGCCCTCGATCCCGTGCTCCGGCAGCTCTCACGACGAGCTGTGGGGCCAGCCTGGGAAGGGCTCTCTGGAACCCAGTGTGGGAGGGCAGCAGCACCAGAAGCGGGCAAGGCCTCCAATGCCCACTTCACACCGCTCTGGGGACACTGGCCCTAGGCCTGTCTCCCAAGGGACAGGTTTGATGGTCCCTGGTGAAGCGGCGGCCCTGCTAAAAGAGGAAACAACCCATGTCAATGTGCGTCGTGGGTGGGAAGTTTGCCTCTTTCAGAACCAAGAGCACATCTCAAGGCACTGGTACCTGCAAGGCTCAGAGTGGATTCACCCCTGCTCCCCGTCACACAAGCAGCTGCTCCCAGCAAGAGAAGCCAGTCACGGAGGACAGGCCCTGGGGGCTGTTGGAGACTTTACCCTCTTAGATAGCGTGGGGCGCGTGGAAAATAGGAGGGTGAAGAAGGAAGACAGGCAGAATGTAGTTCCCACAGGGCATTGCAGCGACCTCCTATTTGGCTGCAAGAGGAAATGCTTACTTCCTAGGCTCATAGGCTACAGACCGGCAGCACCTGTACCCTTCCCAACCCCCAGCAGGGTCTTGGGGTTCCCACTTTCCCAAAAACTGCTGGCTACAACCAGACTAAAACTTGCACACTTGTCCTCTCCCTGAGCTCCTCTGTACTCCTGTGCTAGGACTCCAGCAGTCCCTCTACCCTGTCCTGCTGCCTATGTGGCGGGCCAGCAGAGCCTTCTCAGGGAGACCTGGAGCCTCCTCTTATCTGTTGTCTTAGGGCCTGAAGATGCTAGTAAGAGTGCTGAGCTATCAGTTTAGGGGGCTGGTTGTGCTGCTGCACACTGGTGTATCAGGAGAAATGGGCTTGACGGTAAATACCGGTTTTCCTTCCAGGGACAGATCAGCTGTCACTTAATGGTCAACTCTGTTTGGTTGTGCTGGGAGCCAAGAATTTACCTGTGCGGTCAGATGGCACCTTGAACTCATTTGTGAAGGGGTAGGTACTGGATGTAACCAAACGTTATTTATAGATGATCCAGTACACATATGGCATGGTATAGAACAGGGTTACACTTGTTTTAGCTTTCCTATGAAAAACTAACACATATTAAAGGTGCTGATTTCCAAGAATTCATGGGATGTGGACATGGTGGGGGCTAGATTTGAAATAGTTGTTACATGAGTAAGTCAGTTTTGAAATCAAGCATGACAAAGTAGTGTGTTCTTTAGCTGAACACGTCCTCTTGGATCAGCATTCGAAGGGATGACTCTCCATACTGCACTCTTACTACAGGGGTGTTGGAACCTCTAAAGTACAGCAAATGCCAGTGATTACTCTACTGAATTGCTAAATCCCCAGTCAGTGACCAGGGAAGGCCTACTGGGTCAAGATAGCACTGAGGTTACTTATCTGCATGCCTTGGGCAAGTCACCTACCTTTCTATTTTCCCCAGAACAGGGTTAAAATGTAGTCATGCAGTAGGCACACCCAGGAGAGATTAAGGTGCAGCCACAGGGCCTCAGAATCCCAACTTACCCTTTATATTCAGCTCCAAGAGAAATTTGGGACGTCCTAGCGAAAGGTCCTGGAGCGTCCTGGGATCCCCATTCTAGGTCCTTGTGTAGGATGCTGATTTTGTAGTGGACTTAGTGCTTGCTTAGCCCTGCTGGTCTGTAAGCATCCCTGGGGAAGGGAGGCTGGGGGGGGGGCAGTTACTGCAGGGCTTTGTGTTTCCCTCCTCTAGTTGTCTCACTCTGCCAGACCAACAAAAGCTGAGGCTGAAGTCCCCAGTCCTGAAGAAGCAGGCCTGTCCCCAGTGGAAACACTCCTTTGTCTTCAGTGGCGTGTCCATGTCTCAGCTGAGGCAGTCGAGCTTGGAGCTGACCGTCTGGGACCAAGCCGTCTTTGGCGTGAACGACCGCCTGTTGGGGGCAGCCAGACTTGGTTCAAGTAAGTCTAAGACACTCGTTGGGTCCAAACAACATTGCTCATCCCAAGTGATTGCCTTACGTGGAAACCACACAAAGAGAAAAATGCTTCCACAGTGGCAGCGTCTTAAACTGACTATGAAATTGCCCGACCTGCCATAAATGGAAATTCCTAAGACTAGCTCTTATTCTACAACTGAGCGATAATACAGCAAGGTATTTTGACAATTTAAATCAGATTTAGATCTGCCAAAAAAACAAAAATTATAGGCATCAAAATGGGCTAGGTACAGTATTTGCTTTTGTTTCTGGCATCAATCATAAAAGGATTATTTTCTTAAAGGAATGTATCTTCTTAACTCAAACAAACAGCAATTCAGAAACAACTTCATTAAGAGTGGGACAAAATAGCAATGCCATCCAGAGTTGCTCAATAGCGGTGCTGCTGGCACTGTGGGTGGACCAGCCCTTTGCTGAGGGGCATCTGTGCCCTGGCCACTCCCTGCTGGTTGCCAGCAGTGCCCCGCCCCCCAACACTGCAGCAACCAAAAACACCCCCTGCAACGACCTCCATCCAAGAACCACCAAAGATAAGATTAAATTACAACTTTTTAAAGGGCTGTTGTCCAAAGGATACGTTCTTCCTCTGAGCAACAAACCCCCAGCCCCATCTGGGATGGGTCGCGCCCAGCCACAGCCTCGCCAGGGTATTGAGACTGCCCCCTGCGCTGGTGGAGAACCAGCCTACCAAGCCAGAGTCCTGGCCTCACTTTAAAACCACAGGAGAGGAAACTGCTCTGGGCATGTAGGGCCTCACAGCACCTGAGGAATGCCTGAGCCCTTCCCTTCTCAACACCGGCTCTGCTTACTCCTCAGTAGTTGGCATTTTAATATGGTCTAGAGTTGAGGTGACGAAATTCCTAAAAAGCTGAGAGAAGAGACAAAGGAGGTGTCCGCGTCCACCGTTACTAACGTGTCCCACTCACGTTGCAGAGGGAGATGTGCTTGGCGGCATGGACGCGTGCTCACAGTCAAAGCTTCAATGGCACAAAGTTCTTTCCAGCCCCAACTTGTGGACTGACATGACGCTTGTCCTGCACTGAGGTGAAGGCTGCACAGCCCCAGGCTGAAGGGGTGAGAAGCGCTGCCTGCCTGCGAGGGCCACAGCTGGACGAGACCCTCTGGACAGGCGTCTCCACCTGCAGTCGCATCATGTGGCTAAAGCACCCGTTGGTATCTGTGTGTATTAAGTTAAACAGCAATTACCTGTGTTACGTCAGTCAGTCTCTGGCAGGTTGTATATCTGAGACTGGAAAATGGCCAGTTTCAATAAATGTTCAGTCGCTGTGTCTCCCAGAGCTTATCGAGTAGTGACAATTACAGCTTTGTCACATGCACTTAGAAGAGGCAGCTGGTGATTAAGATCCTGCGTCCTCTCCGTGGACAGCCATTTCCAGAGCTGGCCGGCCCACAGGGTGCTGGGAGACCAGGCAGCTCTACGACAGGCCCTCCTATTTATAGCTCTGCAGTGTGGGATTCATGTGCACGTGAAAAGGAAGGACGAGTGAGCAGAACCAATGGCCCACAGAAAGTGATGTCCGTCCTCACGGCTTTTCAAGGTTGTGGAACCAGAGCAAAGTTCTTGTGAAAACGCACAGAGGCACCAACCCAATGGAGTCCCGTCCTGGCTGGAGTCTGAAGGGTCATTATGGTGTGTTGTGTATTTTCCAAACAAACAGCTTTGACAGAGACTAGAGTGTGCATAGTCAATGACATGCACAAAGAACACTAAATCATTTTTACAGATGTGATTATAGCAGTTAATCAGCTTATCGCTGCCCTCACATCAAGTGCTGTGGTTACATGGCTTTAATAGGTAATTTTATTATTCTGTAAAAGGTAACAAAATATACAGAACGAAACTTTCCCTTTTTAGAACTAATGTTACAAACCCACGTTATCACTTATAAATACTATATTCTAGAGCTGATCATTAATTAGGTATAAGTCCAACAATGTATCTTCTGTTAAGCAAAACCCAAAAAAACATTTTAGAAAGTTTATCCAAGCGTGTCCTCCTGCAGAGCTCATGCTCAGTGCACACTGTGGCTCTGCCGCCAGCCAGGCTGACAGGAGGAGGGAAATAATTTGTGTGTGTGAGTGCTTCACATGCAATCAATTTTCACCCCTCAAAACACATAAATATATAAAGATGGATCCTTCATAGAAATCAAAAAAATCAATTTGAGTTCATTTCAAATACAGAAAAAGTATGGCACAGATTTAAGCCACGATGTGGTTTTCTTTAATGATACTAACTTTGTATCACACAGGCCAGCGTGAAGTTTGTTACCCATACTTCATAGGCACTTTCCTTAATTCAATTAGTCCTACTCCAAGCACAATACAGGAAGTGATTCAATAATAATCATAAAAATCAGGCCTGTTTGGCACTATGATACAATTGTAGAAAATAAACCAGGGAAGCTTTCACTGGTTCCCAGCCCAGAATATTTCTGCCAGGATAAATGCTCTTTTTAAAGGAACTGGGATGCAATAAGGGGGTTCCTAGATTTGGAATACTAAAGATACAAGCTGAGAGGCTGGCAGTGGCCCTCGAAGCAGCATGCTGCGAAGTGCCCCACTGCCCTCGGTCCTGGCCGTTACATGGCCTCAAACTCATCGATCCGCTGCTTGGTGTTGCCCTGCCGGATCTGCCGCAGAGTCTTGTACTTGTCCCGGCCTTGCCTCATGTTCTCATTGTGGATGATGTCATTGTGGGTCCTCTTATTCTCATCTCTGGCCTGGGACAGCTCATTGCTCAGCGTCTGCAACATAAAACAGCATCAGTCAGGTACCTCCCTCTCCCCTGGTGTGGCTGGGCAGCCAGGCAGCACCCCCTGGGAAAAATAGGAAGTGGGGGGGGGCTGGGGGTGCTGGGCGGGGCCGGATCATCTGGTTGCCCTGTCTGAAGTGCAGCAGACCCGATGGACAGGGCCCACCCCTCACCAGCAGCTGCCGCTGCACACGCTCATTCTTCTCGGCTTCAGTGATGCGCTTCTCCTCTTTGCGGTCATCCAGGATGCCCTCGCTGGACAGCTCGGCACTGTAGCCCGTAGACTCTGCACCCTCATCCTGCAGGCCCTCCTGGACATGGTAACCGACTGGCTCGTACATGGGGGGTGGCGGGGGTGGGGGAGCTGTCATCACCAGGTGCAGCTCCTCCTTAGTCTTCACCAGGTCGTCCTGGGCTTCTTTGGCCTTTTGAAAGCAAATTAACAGACAAGTGAGAAGCCAGAACCTGTGTGTATCGCTGTGGACTATTAAGAAGAGGGACTCTGTTCCCGGCCCTTCCCCTGGCAGGCTGCAGGAGCACAGAACCCAACTGGACCACTGCTTATCAGAAGGCCCCTTGGGCAGGGTCTGACACTCTGTCATCCATCATGTCCACAGCAGGAACAGAAAAACTGTGACATGACACCAGAGCCCCGGTACTTTTTAAAATGCCATTTCTTTTTTTCTGTCAATAATCCTAGTATATGTTCATTAATAAATTTTTTTCAAAAATGTACAGAGCAATAAACACAAATCCTCCAACTACTGGAAAGTCGCCAGTAAGGTGCTGTGTGCTCCTTGCTCTCTCCTTGGGGGCTGTTACCTGTTAAGCACTTGCCCGCCCACCACTGCCAGGCCCTCCAACGTGTCCACATAGCACACACACTCCATCCCTGGAGATGGGCTTAGTTTGTATCTGCTTTGAAACCAACTTTTCACTTAATTCTTTATAATGCATAGTCTCTCCAAAAACCTAAGAACTGAAGTCTTCTGTGTGCAACTTGGCTCGGGGAGCAGGCATCGGAGATGGAAGAGAAGCAGAGGGGAGACACACCCCAGAAGGGGACCACCACAGATGAGGAAGCCACAAGGGGAAAGGACAGGCCAGAGGGTCTGTAAGGGACAGGAACCTGCCAAGGCTTGCCGTTAAGTCTACAATGTGCACCATCCCCAACCTCTTGGTCAGTAGGCCTTTCCACAGCACCCGGCTGTATATACCAGCTGTCAGGAGGTCTTGTTTCTGGTGATGCGACCTCATTGCAGGGGGCACCCATATAAGCAGATTTAAAACCAGTTCTTGACGGGGGGCTGTCTGATCACGGCTGAACAGTTCAGGGTGGAAGTGAATAAGGAATTCTTTGTTTCTCTCCTAATCTAACACTGGCACTCACTAGGGCACAAGGTCAAGCCCATTCCTGTGGGGATTTCTGCTTCACCAGCGCAGCTGGCATTGGCAGGATTGTGAAGCATCCCAGAAGCTTCCAATGGGACCCATCCGCTGAGCCAGCACCCACCCATCCCCGGCGCAGGCAACGTGCCCAGTGGCCACGAGGGAGCCACACACTCACCCTGTGCTGCCACTCCTCAACTTCATCCTCCTTGCGCCTCCTGGCCTCCTCCAGGAGGGCGATCTTGGCAGTGTACTCTGCAAGCTCTGTAGCCTGGGAAGGGAATGTGGAGCTAGAGTGAGTTCTGGAACCTTTTCAACAGAGTCCATTTGTGAATGAACACTCATGCTGGGAAACAACCTCTGCCCCTGTCCCTCTCTCTTTCCCTGAGGCTGGCAGGACCCACCCCCGATGGGAGACACAGACAACTGCACAGCCCCCTCCCCACCAGCTGCTTCACCCCCAGCAGATTGCCTTTCAGTAATGAAAATCATTACAAAGCAGGTGTAGCTTTTTCGATCCCCAGAAACAGCCTCTCTATAATTCAGCATCTTGAAACTCCGATTCCTACCAGCTGCTCCTGGCTCTTTATCTGATCCACTGTCTGTCTCTCCAGCTCCTCCTTGGCCCGCAGTGCAGCCACACGGTCAGCCTCTAGGCGCTCAGCCTCCTCCTGGGCCCGTCTTCTCTCCTCCTCCAGCTGCAAGGCTCTCTGAATCTGCTCCGAGAGTTCTGAAAAGAGGACACAAAGCCAGAGCTGCTCAAGCCCTCAGGCCCTGGGTGTCCTGGCCTTCATTCCAGCCCAGCGGGGATCAAGTCAGATCGAGGGTAGAAACCACACCCAAAACCACAAAGCCCTAGACCGAGCTATAGGTTGATGGAACTTCTTCCAGGATACTGGAGAGGAAGCACTTCATGGTTCATTCCGGTTGTGTTTCTATGACAACTTCCTCAAGATGGCTGGAAACCATTGTACAAAGCTGGTCAGCTGTGCCCTACCCAGCAGGGTCTAACTCTAGCACCCTCTTGGCACCACACTCTGCAGGCTGGCTCCAGCTGTGCATGGTCACCACCTGGCACTCTGCTTGAACACAGCAACGCCCTTTCTAAGTGTTTTAAAGGTGTCCAGTGAGTGCAGCTATCTCCCCACTAGAACGAAAGCCCCTCTAGGCCCGAACCGACACCCGCTAGAGCTGTCAAGGATGACTGTGGAGGTTCTCGGGGTCTGGCCTTGGGTTTTAACCTAGAAGCATGAGGGGCAGTGTGGCCTGGCTCTGCCACTTATGGCTGTGTGACTGTGGGCAAATTACCTCACTAAACCTCAACGTCCTCATCAGGAAAACAGTGCAGTTCAGCACTTACCTCAAAGTACTGTGGGGGAACATTTAAAGAGACAATGTGCATAAAATAATTAGGTCAGAAGTTAATAAAGTACAGGAACATTTCCTAAACCAAATAATCGTCTAATCATTTCTGTTACAAGTCTATACTTTGGGGTATTGTGTTTAATTGAGACACACATTCTGGGGAAGTTTTCCTTCTCGGTTGTATGCTGCGCCTGTCTGTGGAAATACATAATCAGATGTGCCACAGGCCGCACCCAGAATAGTGCCTTTCTGACGGCAACCCCACCTTTCTCTGCCTTCTTGGTTTTCTCCTCGTAGTCCTGCAGCCTGAGCATCAGCTCCTCCTTCTCACGCATCATCTGTTCCTTCTCTCTCTCAACAGTTTCTCTCCTTTTCTTCTCAGTCTCCAACTGTTGCCTGGTACAGGAAAAAGGTGGCACAGGGAGATTCAGACTCTGGCACACAAGGGAGAGGTCAGGACACTCCAGCAATCAGCGCCTGGGCTAAGGGCTGAGCCCAACATCCTGGCTGAGAGTTGTCCCCCAACTCTCAGCCCATGTGATCCAAAGGAGCAGCTGTGTCTGGGTCATCCTCCTGCAGCTGAGTGAAGAGGCCACAGACCCGTCCCTGATGGTCTATGACTAAGGAGGTGGCAGCACAGACCCCAGCTCATAGAGAGCCCCTGCCCCCACCTCGGCCCAGAGCAGCAGCTCCAGGTGACATCAGATCAGCACCCCACAGCAACTGCTGAGGGCTCGTGCCTCTGCAGACCCGGGTGTGTTTACCAGGTTATGTTCTGCCAGGCTCCTCTGATCGGCACTGAGTGCAGACATGCCTGGCTGCCCCATGATCCCAACTGGGAGGACACAGGCCTGCCCCACTCTGGCTTCTGGCCACTCACCGCTCCAGCTGCTTCTGGTGCTTCTCCTCCCGGGCCTGGGCCTTCATCTGCTGCACTTCGATGGTGTCGGGCTTCCTGCGGCGCATGTACAGCTCATGGTTCCCCATGCAGAGCTGCAGGATCCTCTTGTTAATTCTCAGGCGAGGGGCATAGAACACAAAGTCCTACAAAGCAGAACAGGGTGACTTGGACTCAAAGTCCTTCTTTTGGCTTTCTTCTCCCACACTACACAAAGTTCCAGACCTTTTCTAAAAGAACAAATGTAACAGAGAATAGGGACTGCAAATTGTCAGTACTGGGGATGAATATTCTCTGGGACAAGTAGAGGGAGTGCGTGTGGTATGTGTGTGCGTGTGTGGACTCTGTGTGGGTTACCTGTAATGTGGATGAGCACGTGCATGCATGCATGCGTGGTCTGCGTCCGTATGTGTACATGTGGGTGTGTGGTCTGCGTGTAGGTGTGCACATGCACGCAGGCGAGCGTGCCTATGCCTGTGGGTGTGCGGTCTGTGTGTGGGTACGCCTGCACGTGCGTGCACACTGAGACCCCAGTGAAACCACAAAGCTTTTCCCAGGTGAGGGCTCTGGGCCCTCTCAGCCCTGGGAGGCCCAACACCACTGAGTAGTCTCAGCACTACCTGTTCTTCCAGGGCCACCTTTCACGTTGTCCTCTCTACCCCTGCCCCATGCTTGCCTAGACTGCCTCTGTTTCTGCTATTCGAGCTTCCTGTCTCCTTTGTACAGCCTCTCGCACCCCGAGCTGCTACTAGCACATCGGCCGAGCCATTGCCCTGACTGCCACTACTAGCCTAGGAGTCCCCCGGCCCACACCAAGGCCCTTCTAGCTCTGGCTCCAGCCTCCCCAGTGTTCACCTAAGCTGAGCTCTTGTGTGCCTGTGAGTGTGCCCACTGTCCAATTCTATCTCAGCATGGGCGCCAGCCTGGTTCCCATGCCCTGCTGTCCCACGGAGGAGTTGCTGTGGTGTCACCATCCCTTCACTCCACTGACTCGTACCAGTGTCTCACTCCCATCAGGCCATCAGCTCCCGAGAGCAGGGGCCATGTCCAGTCATCTCAGTCTTCCCAGGACCAAACCAATGCTCAGTATTTGAGGGGCTCAGTTAACACGTGCCAGTGACTGCCAGTTTATGCAGCACGGCCACTTGGGATCTCCACGGCCTTGAGCAAGTCATTTCATCCCGCAGCCTCAGCGCCCTCAGCCATAAAGTGGGATGACAGAATCTAATGAGACTGCTGTGAGGCTTAAATCAAATAATGTTTATAAGGTACTTGGAAAAGCATCTGGCGCAACAAAAGCTGGCTGATACACAAAGTGGTCACTCACAGATTGCTAGCTGCCTTACAAAACTATGAGAGAAGCCTTCTTGAGAAGGAGAGCAGAGTCAGGGTGCTCAGGAATTTTGTGGCCAGCGACTGTAAACATTTAGGACAGGGCTGACAATCTTGGTTCCTGACTCCTTGCTACCATGATTAACTTATGGGACAGAAGAGGGAATGTGGTTTAGAAAGTGTCATGGAAAGTTATTTTAAAATGCCTCTGCTTCCTCATAACCTTGGGGCCCTTGGCATCCAGATTCTGACCATTTGGATAAGGAAAGGGTGGCTAAAACTAAGAAACAGTGCGACACATCCCATGGCAACTTCTGAGATCTAAAGAATACGCTGAGCAAGCTGATCAACACCGTCCAAGAAACTATTAACATTCAGCTTCTCAGTCTTTTCATCTGTTCCAGAAATCCTGGGTTGAGAGGTGATGCCAAACCCTGAGAGCCCATGGACTTCCTGGGTGGGGTTCTATTTGGGGTTTCACTCGTTATTAACTCATTGGTTTCCCAGGGAGGAGTCTACAGACCTGGGAGAAACAGGAATTTTTATTACCCACCTCTCTCTTATTACACAAGAGGAAACAATCTTGCCTTATGGCTTCAGAGGCACACTACCCAAATAGGTCTCATGACTCAGAAGTATTTGCAAAGAAATGCTGATTAGCATCAACTCCCCTTTAGAAAAAAAATCAATTCGAGAAACTCACTGCACAGTAGCTGCAGGAGACGGGTCCTGCAAACAACTGGAAAACAATCTGAGAATTTAGCTAGACTACTGCTTAGTGGGGTAAGGAGAGGAAAGGCAGGTGGGTGGAAACTTCTCCCACTGCCTTTGAAAGAAGCCAGTTTCTGACTTCAAGTTAAAAACAAAAACTCATCATCATTACTAGTCCCTTGGGGGAAAAAAAAAGAAAAAAGAAAGAAAAAAAACCACAACCTCACATTTAAAGATTTCTAAACCCAAGTCCCAGTCTGTGCCTACTAATGCAAAACCACAGTATGACAAGACCTTGGGCAGGTTTTCTAAACTGGCAAAGAACTAGCATCCTGAAAATGAAAACTGCAGTTCAAGGAGCGGAGGAGGAGGAGGTAGAAGAGTGGCTTCGAAGTCCCTGAGGTGCCAGGAACTTCCAGGAAACTCTCCCTCACTGAGGCCAACCCTGAGGCTCAGCCAACCCCAGGAGGCATGGCAGAGAGGCTCCTGTAACAGAGGCTCACTGTAACAGAAGCAGCTGAGTAGTAAACAAATGAATGTTACCCATTTTTTCAACATTTCAAAAGCTGTTAAAAAGTTGCTGTACAGCCTTCTGCCTTTTCTATGAGGCCACAGAACTAACGGCCCTTTTCTGAAAGGAAAAGGCAGCTGTCTCAGCCCCTCAAGAGGGTCACCTGGGCAGGCTCTGTCAGTGGTATTTGAGGTCCCACCCAAATAGTGAAAATGTGGTCCCAAACTGCTGTTTGCAACTTGGCAGGGAAGAGAAACTGGCTTTTTAAAAGGAGATACCTCGTCAGTAGGACAGCAGGGCAGGACTGGACAAGGGGTCACTTGTGAGTTCACTGTAGAAACTACCCGGGTTGGGGAGTGCCCTTGGCAAGGACCCAAAAGATAAGGAATCTCGTGCCACCTTCAATTTCAGGGCTTCCTCTTCTATCTTATACATAAAAGGTTAAACCTGGAAACTTCACTTTCTTCTGCCCAAAGTGCCAAGACTGAGGTGGCAGGCAGCACTGGGGGATGTGGAGGTGATGGGAATCCCACCTCCTCCATCCAGTGCCCTGCCCCCGGGCAAGTGCTGCCTGAAGTGATCACACCCCTCTCCGTTTTCCTGATCCTGCTTTATTTTTTAATCATGGCTGTATTCACTACCAAGAAGCATATGGTGTCTAATCCTTTCTTCTGCTTGAATGTAGGCTTCATGAGGACAGGGACTTTGTCTTGTTCATGCTACACACATGATCTTAGAAGAGTGTCTGGCACATAGTATGCAAGCAGCAATTGTTTCTTTCTCTTATTTTTTTAAGCAATGGCTTCACATAAAGCTACTCCACAGTAAAAAGACACATGTACTAATTCAACCAGATGCATTACAATTGCCTCTGCTTGGGATTTACTATGAAATATTCTTCAGCTTTTCAAAAGGTAAACTTTTATCAAATTAAAACAGACACACAACCTAATTCTTAAATAGTGTAGTCCAGAGTTTCTGCTCTGTCAGTTGAATTTCTCAAAAAAAAAAAAAAAAAACAAACAAAAAAAACCCCTGAAAAATCAGTAGCATCATACTGAGTAGCTAGTAGCCTACCAATGAGACTTCAGAATTTTCTTGCTCTTTTAACTGTGCCAATCTCACTGCCCACACAGCAGGAGTACGCTATGACCCTCGGTTCATGGTGTTGCACATTAGTGTGAACTGTTACCGTGGATCTTCAGACTGCATTAAATACTAGTTTAATTTTAAATAGCTGTGTAACTTTTATGCACAGAGTAGCACTCAAGAGTTTACAAACAACAGGAAATGTTTTTAATAAAGAAGAAAATACTTTCACAATATCAAGCCTGCTGGTTTTAAATTATGCTGGACCAACCCACATGTGGGGGAAAGTAATTGGACAATAACACCACATACTGCTTGTTCTAAGTGGGTTTCCCATTGCTAAGTGGTGCCCAATCCCCAAAGGGTTAACAGACAACCAAGGCATGGACCACAGACCATGTTTGTCTCTCCAAGCTTAACACTGTCACTAAGGAACAGAAATCACATGAGGACACAGAGTCCTTTCCAATCTATAATTTTGTTAAAATTCAGAACAGGCTTTAAGGAGGCTAACAAAATTTCTTCCAGTGGCAATTTTCTAAAAATCAGATTTCTGATTAGAAAACAAAATCCTTATGCTACAGTTATGTATGTATGTCTTAAATGTTCTGAGCAAATGACAGCTAAAAATTTAAATGTTAGCAGAACAAATAAAACCAAAACTGATTTCCATAATGCAGCTGGTCTTTGCAGCTCTTAGCAAATAATCAGTACTCTTCAGATTCCAGGTCCTGAGGCATGGCCCTTCTCTAGCCACGTCCTCCTGGGAAGACTGCCTACCAGTCCCACACCTGTGTGAGAGGATGCCCCAGTGTGGGTACCTGAAGGAGGCTGTGTGATGGGGCAGAGTGAGGTTAGACAAAGCAGAGGTGCACGTCTGTGCAAAGCAGCAGGCAGGGCACAGATGGAACCTTGGGGGCCAGCATGCCTGGGTGCAAGTCTGACTTCTCTTAACCGGGCTAAGTTCCAGGACAGCTCTGACAATCAAATTCTGGTCCTTCCGACTAGCAGGTCTCATCCACTCTCCAGCTGGGGAGACGCTGACCTGAGCCCCCACCGCCAGGTACATGGTCAGGAGGCAGGCTGGCTCTCCACGTGAACGTGGACATTGCACAAGCATGGGTGTGTCACACCAGAAACACAACATTTTGGCAAATGCTTATCATCTGGCAAAGGTCAATGACTCAGAGCTGCTCTTTTCTTCGTAAGGAATGAAGACTATTTGAAAACTTAGGTGATTCAGAGTCAGCCAGCTCTAGACGGATACCAGGCCTCCACTACAACCTTCCAGTGCAAGGATCAGGCATGTGACCCTCAACATAACCTGCTGGCAATTCCTTTCCCCAATATCACTGGCTACTTGTCATACAGAGAAATCTGAGCATTATCCTGAAAACTCACATTAGCTTTAAGAATGAAAAACAGTAACTGCTGTGTAGAATCAATGTGAACTTACAGGTGCCTTCTTGTCGATAGGCTTAATGACAAACTTTTTGTCATTGAAAGAGATGTTCCTGATTTCACTCCAAGGGAAGCCAATCTTTGGGGTCAACCTGAGGTTAAAAAAAAAAAAGGTGGATGGTTAGATGTGTGTATATACATTTGTTCTTGTATTGGCTAAGAAAGATTTGCAAATCTATTCTTATTAGTTCAATTAAAAAATATTAAGTTAGCCCAGGAAGCACAAGGTGATATATGCTATTATCAAATAGTTCCTACCTGTCCTAGGTTAGGTCAAGTGGCTATCTATAAGGTTATCTGTAAACCTTAATATGTTCTTATTTACTCTAGTTTTTCTCTGTTTCAGGCATCTAAGATTACCCAGGCTGGTCATCTTGATGCCAACTGTGATTCTAGCCCGGTGCATCCTTCCATCTCTCCCTTAGGTACCTTCTGCCCGAGGTCCATTCCTGCATCACCACCCTCACCTACCTTTTATCCTGCCAGAGCCTAACCAAGTTCCATGCTGCCAGGACCCCTACTTTCAGCCTGCCTGTCTGAATAATTTCCCCATCAGTCGATCCATTCCCCTCTTCAAATGTCAACAGTCCTGAATGCAGCACACGAGAGCCTTCGAATCCAGCCCCAAACTCTCTGGTTTAAACCCACCTTTTAATGCAAAGTTCCTCACAGCCACCTCCCTGCCCTGCCCGGGCCTGCTTTCTTGAGGCCTCTCCCCTCTCAGTGTAGTCTCTTTGGCTACACAGATTGTTCTCTTGGTGTTATTTAAGTTACTGCATTATTATTTAGCTTTATGAAAACAGGCCAGGCCAAGAGCCCATCTTACGTTTTTTAGACATGCCATACTCTGAATGAAGCTCCCTAACAGAAATGGACAAGGGCTTGCTACAGATTCTGTTCCCTGGTTCTCCTCCTGGTGATGTGTGCTTTCTTGGCTGTCAGGCACCTTTCTGGGTCACCCTCCAGCTTCCAGGGTGGCCCTCACACTAAAGGCCCCTAATGAAAGCCCTGTATGACAATGCTAGAACATGACTGGCCCATACTGGCTTTTAATTAGCATTCCAGGGAAAGTTCATCATATGATTTCAAGACCACATTGCTCTGCTTCACCTCATGCTTCCCACCCTATTCTTTCAACACGTTTTATAGGGATAATAGCATTCTAGAAGTAATGATCATTATCACCAATGATACTGCCATCAAAAACAGTCCTTTCCAGCATCTCATAAAAACTTTCATTTGAAACAAAAAAACAACAAACTTTCATTTGAGAAACAGTAGGGGTGGTGAGGAATCTGTTGCCTGCCAACAGGTTTAAATAAAAACTGATGGGCAACGTAGGTCTTGCTATGACAACGCAAGCCAGGTCAAGGCAGTGGGGTGGCCTCTGGGGGCTGAGAGGAAGCTCCTAAGCCTGACGGATGGCTCTTCTGGGAAACAGTAGTCATGGTACACCTGTGGGAATGATGGCAGGGCCTTGGCTTTGGTTTTACATGTCGAAGCTTTTGTTATACTTCCTTCTTTATAGCTCTGTGCTACAGGACCACCAATCTCTGCAAAAACACACCTGGCTAATGTGCTTCATAGCACTGAAAACATGGAGTTCTGTTATTTTACCTTCATTTATGGGATAAAGAAGTTTTAGGGATATAATTTTGTTTACAGGTCTCAGAGCACTGGAAGGGTACTCAGGGCATCACCTAGTCCTGCCACTGATTTCAGCCTATGTCCTCTTCACCCTGAAAGGCTTTGTGATATCAGGAAGGCATCTGCTGCTTCAGAGCACTTTCCCCAAATGCAGGTGCAGTATGCCAGTAACAACAGGAGGAGCTAAGAGCCAGGCTCCTGAGGCTCACCCCCAGCCACGCAGCCAAACTGAGTCAGAGCTCCAACTCCTACAACTGCAGAAGGTGGAGGTCTAGTCTCTGGCACCTGTTTTCACACAGATCTCTCAAAACAGTTTCTGATTCTAGAAAACTCAGTCCTCCATGCTTGGCAAGCATCTTTCTTTCAAGAGTCAAGCATGACATAGCCTCTAGCGCTCTGCTTTCTGCTGTGTCTGGAAAGTTTATCCTTTTAAGACTTTGAAACCTCATAGAACAATTCATAGCCACTCATAAGCATAATTGCAGTATCAAAAGATGAGGGCTAAACATGAAAATTATGACTCACTTCTGAGTTAGAGAATTTCCTTTAATTCATGGTCATAGTTGGAAAATTAAAGCTTTTTCCTCTTCTTTTTTAAAGAGATCATATATAGGACATGAACAGGGTCCAGAGAGAAGGTTGCTACAGGATTTATATTGTAAGTGCACTTGCTTAGGCCACACATTAAAAAAAAAAAAAAGTAGTATTCTCCAATAACAGGTTAACTAGAAGTCTGGAGAAATGGACCAATTCCAGGGCTAGAGCAGGGAACACACAGGGTGAGCCTGGGGCACCTTGAGGAGCCAAAAGAGGTAGGAGAGAAGCACTAGGGATGACAGTGTGTTTAACAGCCAGGCCCAGAACAATCTGAGCAACAAACAATAAACACTAATAAATTACAAAGACTAAAACAGGTATCCATGAGTTCATATTAATATAAATAATTAAATAAATGGAGAACAGATATTGGCTCCTTACAGTAGAATTCCAATTAATATATATACAAAGGAATTAAAAAAAAAAATCACCATGTCTCAAATACCACAGTAATAACTGCTTCATGTAGGTCTCGTCAATCGAAATTAGAAGAGATCAAAGTATAAGAATCAGCATATTCACATAGTTTTAAAAGTATCTCCCCAAAATATATTTACCAATTGCAAAGGGAAGGACAGTAACCATACAGTAGAGAAACCTGGCAGACACCACCTTAACCAGTGACCAAAGTTCGAACCGCTGGTAGTAAGACACACCCACATCACAGCCACTTGGTAAGAGGCCCTTCAAAGGGCTCAACAGCACCCTCGTGGGATTCTTGCCCAAAATGCAGAGCTCAAATTTAATCATGAGAAAACATTAGACAATCCAAGTTGAGGGACTTTCTAAAAAGTCAATGGCCAGTGCTATTAAAAAATATCAAGGTCATGACAAAGACTGTGAACTATCCCACATGGAAGGAGACTGGGAGATGTAACAACTAAATGTAAGTGTGATTCTGGACGGGGTCCTGGGACAGTAACAGGACATGAGTGGGACGACAGATTAAAATGGGAATAAGGTCTACAGACGGTTAACACTATTATATCAACGTTGATTTTCCAAGCTTGATACTTGGACTATGGTTATGTAAAATGTTAACATTTGAGGGAGCTGGATGAAGAGTATACGGAAATTCTTTGGGCTATTTTTGGAATCTTTTAAAAGTCTGAAATCATCTTAAAATGAAAGAACGAATGATTGAAAAATTTAAATTTAAAATACACAGCTGAAAGTAATGATAATCTTCTTTATCTTGATAGGATTTTTAATTTTTCCAAGATACTTATTTTAAAAACTCAGCAAATGAACACTTCAGATTACATTTCATTGTATTTAAATTTTAGATCTAAAGTAAAACAAAATGTACTGAGCTCTAGCATATAATACACATTTTCATTTCAGGAAAGTATACAGATGCCTGCAGTTTACTTCCAAGCATGCCAGAGACAGAGCTAGACGGTTACGGTGATGTGCTGATGGAGAGGAACAAACGTGCAGGGCAAGGTCAGTCTGAGTGATATTGGCAAGGAACTGAAAGAAAAGCGTGGCTCTTGTTTCAGTTCCCAATCTGTCCACAAGCTCCTTGAGCACCTTCTTCCTCAAAGTGAGGGAGCCTGGAACCCAGCACACATTCAGAACTCCTACCCACAGAAGTACTTCTATGACGGAATCAGCCCAAAGAGGGATGAAGCTATGGGAAAAAACTGCCTTTAAAGGACTAAAGAATTTGGGGGCAGGATCAGGTTCCTTTAGCTTTTGTGTTTTGGTGCGGTCTGAGTGCCCCCCAGAATTATGACACAGCCAGACTGAACCTGCGCTGTTCATGAGCTTAGAACATCCATCAGGAAAGCTGCTTGCCTACTTCCTCTTTATACTCCCTCCTCTCCTGAGTTAGGGTTTAAAGATACAAAGGGAAGAAGACAAATGCTTAGAGTCCTACATGCTCCCACTTAATGGTTATGAGTGCAATGAAAAGGGGACCCCAAGAGACATTTCCCAGTCAGAGCCTATTTAATAGCAAAAAGGGTATTTTAATAAAATACAAATGTATTTATTTATAGAGTACACTAAATCTCAGAGCTCAACTTACATCCTCAATATATCAGAGTCTCATTTGAACAATGTATCAAGAATATCTAATTCTCCACTTAGTTCTACTAGGAACGCTAACAATTCAATACTCAAACACAGTTAAAGAGTTCTCAGAACATTCTGCAGACTTAAAACAATCTCCTGCTTATACTGCTAAACAAGTTGTCAACATGTGTTCAAAAGGAAAAGCACTTGGGCCTATTAACTGACTGTCTACGGAAGTGCTGTTCTGGAAGAGAGGGTGTGCCTTCAAGAAGCAGGGAGAAGAGAGGTGGAAAGTGAGCCTGCACAACTCCCCCGCGTGTTCTGCAGGGAGAAGACCTGAGAGTTGCCACTGCTAAATTGGGGAGGAGAGAGAGCAAGAGAAGGACTAAATGGTGCACACAGCTCCAATTTTTACTTGGAAAAATGAGTACTTATGTGGGCTGGGGTAGTTACAAGCTGACATTAGTAGGTTACTACCTATGGCTGTTTCTTGCAGCTTGAAAAACCTGTTTGGACAGCCCCGGCCATGGCAATGTTATAAAATCTGCTCATTCAAGAGAGTTCAAAGGCAGAGGCAGTTTCCCACGAGGACACTGGGCCTGGCTCTTTGGCAGGGCTGTGTTAACAGCCACTGGCCTCAAGGCCTCAACTCGGGCTTCCAGGAACATGGACTGGTTCCTGAGCTTCCTTATTTACCCAGACTGGTCTTGTTTCTTTACCAATACTGCATCTAAGCACACTCGGGCGGGAGCAAATCAAGAGTCCGCAATAATTCACTTCCGGGTTCTCAGAAGAGTTCCTGTGATTGTCTGACAACCACATCATATCATATCATACCATATCACATCACATCACATAACTATCAGCATCTTCCTTCCAGTGGGCAGTGCCTGCCTCCTTGTGTGCAGTCTCATCATGCAGGCGCTGGAGCTGAGAGGAGGGTCTGGAATCAACTGGCACAGGTCCCTGCTCTGCCCACATGAAATATATCTATCTGTACTCTGGGTTCTGGCAAGAATCCATGTAGCTGGCATTAGAGATGCATTCTTTATGTGACATCATTTGTCAAAAGCAGTACCACTCCCCTTGGGAACTCCAGAGAGGGTTTTGGGGAATCTGAGATGTGGGGGAGCTGAGAATAGAAACACCAGAGAACAGGTGAGATGGATGAGCCATAAGTGGGCAATGCAGGAGAGCTGTCACTTAAAAGAACAGCACAAGGCCGGGACAGGGACCAGGTACATCTCTGAGTTGTGGGGCACTATGCTTCTCACACACGGAAGCAGGAACACAGGCCAAAGGGCAGGGCTTGGCATAAGGACCCCAGGATGGTTCCTGCCCCCCATGACTTCTCAGAGTTGCTGCTCTCTGCCAGTCCCTTGAACCTGACAGCCATGACAGGGTTGTTTAGGGAAGCGCTTTAGAGCCATAAGGCTGATGGGGGCCACTCAGAGCAGAGATAGTAAGGAACCTCTCCTCCTTCCAAAGAGATGGTTTTCCATTGCCTCTTAAATTCAGGGAGCTTTTGATCAGAAGAATCTAGAATATAGCTTTATCCTCTAAGCTCAGGGAACTACCTTGGAAAACTTGCTCTGGCTGAACTAGAGTGATTTTTTTTCCCCTGTGTATCTAACTCCCCAGCAGAAAGAAGGCAAACAGGCAGTATCTGTAACCACGAGTACCTGCAGCCAATGAGAGGCCTGGCTTCGAGGCCTCCACTGCTCTAACCAGCTCATTTATGTTACTTCTGCACTTTTAGACCTCACTCAACAAGCAATTAGATACTTTCTGCAGGCTCAGAGGATTTAGCTAAATTGTTTGTACACACAGGATATTGTTTAAAACTCTTCAAGTCTCTGATCCTATTAAAATATTCTTGGTTGGAATAGCATAAATCTCAAGCCAGGATGCAGTCTCGGAAGTAGCTGTGGATGTGCTAGTACCTGCAGCTAGCTGGGGTGGGGCCCGCAGCAGGAGAGGGAGTGGATGTCTTTCTGCAGCTGCTGGTCTCTGTTGTTGCCTTCTCCTGGGCTTCAGCATGGCGAGGTCCCTGTCAGTCCTGCCTGCCCACTATGCCACCCATGCTGTTAAGTAGGCTTTGGTGACAGGAGAGGATAATGCACGCCTCCAAACCAACAACTTTTTTTTTTTTTTTAAATATGAAGGCGTGGGGATTATAATAAGGACGGGTGCTCAGTTGCCTTGTTTGTTTTTGTTGAGACACAGTTTCACTCTGTTGCCCTGGGTAGAGTGAGTGGCATCACTGTAACTCACTGCAACCTCCAACTCCTTGGCTCAAGCGATTCTTCTGCCTCAGCCTCCTGGGTAACAGGGACTACAGGCATGCACCGCAATGCCTGTCTGCGTTTTTGTTTTTTTTTCCCTTTCTTTTTGGTTCAGGCCAGTCTCAAACTCCTGAGCTCAAGCAATCCTCCCACCTCAGCCTCCCATAGTGCTAGTATTACAGGCATGAGCCACTGTGCCTCGCCCAGCCCAACTTCTCAGATGGCCATAGCACAGACCCAACCCCCCTGTAAATTCACACTTTGGGCCAGTAAGTTGCCAATTAATGCTTCAAAAATAAGCCATATAGTTGCCATTTTCGCCATTGTTTCCAGGCCCATCACCCCACCAATTAAAGATAATTGTAAACTTCAACTCACTTATCATCTTTCTCGTAAATATTTAGTCCAAGGGCATCAACTCCAAGCCAGAGGTCTGTTCCTTTCTTATTTTTTATCTCGAAATAGTTGATTCCATACATTTCCAGGTCCTGAGCAATCTTGAGATACTCCAACATAGCATTATCTCTAATGGGGGGGAGGGGGTAAAAAGCAGGCACAATCATTAGCAGAACTCCATATCCGAAACAGTAAGACCCCTAATAGTGTAAGATTAAGGCGAATCATGTAGGATGGCTGACAGCTGTGTGCTTTCAAATCCTGTCCCTTAGCTGGCCGTCCATGCCTATGGATGTGAGGCAGGCAAGGGCCCAGCACCCAGAAGTCAGCCGAGAAGCAGGGACCAGTGTGGGCTGGAAGCAACGATGACGTACTCCGCATATTCTAGAAGAACTGACTCACACTGGCTTCTGTGGAGATAGTTTTTCTTTTAAATTTTATTGCTAGGCGCAGTCCTCCTTTTTCTCTTGCCCACATGGACTTTCAGAGACTCCCACTGCCCTCCTCACTAGTAGCTTTGAGTTGTTTTCCCTCCACATAGGATGCCTGGGTCAGACAGGAAACTCTGAAGCACAAATTCTCTCTGAGGTCCAAACTGCAAAGAAACTTTAGAGGCTGGGACAGTGCACAGAACAGCAGTGAAGGCCTGAGGTGACAGCTCCAGGACATGGCACCCTCCTTGTCATTGATTTATCAGGAGCAGGGAGTCTGGCCATTTCTCACACTTAATCACAGTCTTAACAGCCACATGTCCCATCATGTCCTTCCTCATGGCTCTCTTGTGCTTCTCTAAAATCAGTATTTCTCACTTGGGATCCATTTTTTTCATTTATATATACCTTGGAAGACAACCACCTTACACCAGTGAGCAAACCAGCCCCTCTTTGACAGAGGGAAGAAAAATAATGCTGACAATTGCCGATCAATGCTCCCTCTCAACTGAAACGAAGTGTTTCAGACACAAGACTTCCTCTACTCTAAAAGGAGGGAGAAAGCATTTAGGATCTGAAGGTGTAAATTAAACTGCTTCTTTCCCCAGGCAAGAACACTGGCTATGTTCAAAACACCCCCACAAAGCCCACTTCCAGCTTGGTTCCCTCTAGGTATTTCACGAGGCACCAGGGCTAGAGAGCTGAGGCCCAAAGCTAACCACTGTGAAAACACTACACCTGCAGGTACATGAAAAGACATGATGGAAAGGTCGGAGATGACTCAGATTTGAGCCAAAGGCCTGTACTTACTTGAGCATGCCACGGTGTTCTGCATGCCACACTTGGATCCGGTCCTCCCACTGGTCCCTGGTCAGTTTGTGCTGGTCCATAACTCTGGAGGGCAAAAGGACACAGCACTGTCACCCTCAAGGGCTGTGAGAGGCAAGTGATGGAGACTACCATCCACCACATTTGAACCCTTACTTTCCTTTTTAATAAATTAATCACAAAGAACTTCTGTTTCTACTTCCTGATGTATCTGGAAGGTTTAGCATTTTGAACGAGACAAACAAACCCAGTCCTGCTGAAAAAATTTAAAAAGCCATTTTAAATGGCCTCTTCTTCCAAAAGGGTAATTTTTTGACCATTAGTGAAGAAAAACAGATTTAACAGAGGCCAAACCATCAAACACAAGGAAGAGGTAAGCAGTCGATCATGAAAAATTCGATTATGTGAAGGTACCCCCACACGATAGAGGCGCTCGTCAGTGACCATGACGAAGGGCAGCTCTTTCCCTGGCTGGGTTTCAGGTCCCTCATCAGTGCCGTAATGAAAAACCATGCTGGGTCAGCACATTCTGAAGTCCAGAGCACTCAGGAAATGACTGAGAGGCCCTGACTAAGGAGCACTTGACACTGACAAAGTCCTTGTGCTTTTCTAACTGTGCCTTCCCCTTCTGAGGACGGTAACACCACCCCTCCCCCAGGCAGGTTCACCTCGTGCTCACCTTTGAGGGATCAGCCGCTCAGAGCTGAGGTACCCGGCCTTGTGTACTTCTTTGTTATAGTCCCCAAACTTGGCTTGCACAGCATAGGACCCCAGCAGCACTGCAGTCTCAGGGGGGCAGTAAATCTCGTCACTGAGAATTCCCTCCTTTACTTGGAGGAAGAAAAGCTTCTGGGTGATGTCCTGGATGAGCTCCTCAGACACGTCTTCAGGGTAGAACTTGGCCCGGAACTTGAACTGGAGCGGATTCTCCTTCCTGACCTCCTGGGCAGACACCTGGACGATGGAAGCCAAGTCTCATCACAAATTGGGAAGACAAACACCTACCTTCCCCCAATCACTGATTTCTAACCAATGACTTAAAAGGGGCCCTCAAGCCGGTCTTCAGAAAATATTTATTCTGAAAAGCCCTATTTTTAGCACAGGAGACAAAAAAGTTATCAAGTCAAAGCACTACTGCACACAGCTGGCTAGTTAAGGCACTGTCACCAGCTTCAGCCCTCTCAGGACAATACTATGCACCCCAGAGAATTCAAATTTGGAAAGGACCCCCTTTCCTCCAGTGATGTGCACTCCTGGAGTATGGCCATTTGCCAGTCTGGCCCCAGACCACAGATCTGACCCCCAACAACTGCTCACACCCCACTCTTCCCATCTCCAATCATCTTTCTGACTTGTCATGGTGACCCAGAAGGAAGTGGGGTTTTGGAAAAAAGAACAGTTCCCAAAGAGTTTGAAGAAAAAATGTTTAGCTTATTACTTTTCTTTATAATTGTTAATGGAATTATCCAGTCTTTAGAGTTGGAAGATAATCATAGGTTCAAACAAAGCAACAACAGGTTCTTACAAAACAGTGGATGATTCATAGTTTATAAGATTAACTATCTTATTGAAAAAAACTAAGGTCAACTAAAAGCTAAGCAATTAACCATCCTATGCTCCAATGAGTGAGCAGTAAGGAGAAATGCCAGGATCTAATTTCCAACCAATATCCCTAGTTACTGGAAACTTGTGACCTTGTCTGTAAAAACTTTACACAAATAAAAAGGAACAAAAAACAAAAGACAGAGTAAGGTGCTCCAGTTCAATGTCAACGGGAAGAGACCAACACCCAATTAACAGCCTATATAACCCTGACCTACCTTTTTATCAAGTTTCAGCCAGGTAGGAAATCCTTTATTATCCACATACTGGAGGCCAAAGTACCATACTTCCCGGAGGCCAATAGTCTTAACCACCTGTGTGTAAGAGACAGAAGGGCCCATCAGTCATGAGAAACTCCCTCACACAGGCAGTAGCTATTGGCAGTCGTCCACTACAGAGTCCAGCAGGGTCCCCTGGAGAACAGGACATCTGCCTGCTCAGGTGAACCCACTGGGCAGCGCAGCGCCTTGCCTGCACCGTCTCAAGTGACCTGTTACTGACAGAGGCTGTTACACTAAGGACATGAATGACTTATTTTTAATATAAATGAACAGATTAAGGGTTATCTTTAAATCTTACAAAATCTTACTTCTCTTCCTTTGTACTCCGGATGTTTTCCTGAGTGAAACCCCCCAGGGTGGGTTATGGCTAGCACACAGGGGACGTCAGGCACCCATGGCCCACACGTAGCGTGTGATGCACTATGTCATTGCCCATCAGGTGTGTCCACGTGGAGAGTGGTTCAAAGTAACCAGTGTAATTCTTAGGCCTCCACTGGCTGCCTGACTCCACCTCTCAGCCAGCTGGCCCAGGAGCCTGATTTACTAGGAACAGGGAGGCAACAGTCCTAGGAAAGGCAGGCAACAGTTGACGGCAGACTTCCCTGGTGTTGGGGTGACAGCAGTACGGGAAGCTCTCAGCTTTACACATGCCAAGGGGTGACTACTGTTCTTTAGGCCTCCAGAAATGTGAAATTCTGATCTAGCAAAGGCAGAATCCCAACTCCAGGTAAGCAAGGATTTCACATTTTAAAATTCTCCACAGTACCAGGAAAAGGTCTCTTGTGTATTACAGAGAAGGTCCTAAGCTGGTTATTTTCATGAGTGTCTTGGAAACAGAAACGCAGTGATAGTTGAATTTGCTGCAGAAATTTGTTGAACATCAAGACCAGGTCCCAGGACTTTGACATATAATCTTAAATCTCATGACATATAATGTTAAATCTTAAAAAAAAAAAAAAGCTACCATTCTTCAAGTATATAGCTTCTATCAAATTTAAAAGGAAAGAGGACTGAACACACTAGAAATGAAAACTCAGGTATACAGAGCACTCACTTAAAGTAAAACCTGAAATTCCAAATAAACTCCTGATCTGGGCCTGTTTTCACCATTTGCTGGGGGCCAGATGCTTTCTAGAGCTCTAGGAGTCTCTGCTTATTAAATGCCAAGGACTGACCTGTTCATCCCCTCCTTCCACTCACCCAAAAATGGGCAGCTGTACCCAAGATTCTTCATCATGGAATGATATAAAAGAAATTTAGACTTTTTACAGTGCTTTGTTCCCAAGTCTTTTGTTTTTATGGTAGCTAAGTATAGAGAAAACTGAATTCAAAGACCAGGTTTCTATATCCAATCCTGCTAATTTCTTGTTCCCCACAAACTTCCACCTTGTCATATGATATTAAACCTGCCTTGCCTTTCTCTCTAGGTTGTTTCAAAGCTGCATAAGAAAGCGCCACATACCTAAGCAACTGCTTGATCTCCAATCTAGGGCAATCTAGTCTTCCCACTTCATCCACCCAAATGTAGCCTCAGTCTGGATCTGAACCAAATGGAAATAATTTCCTGTCCACCCGACTTCCCTCCTCTATAGCTATCAGATTCTTGCTGGTTTTCAGGGCCACAACTCAGAGCCCTTTTCTGTGTCTGCTGTGACGTGGCCAACCCCCTTCAATAGGGCACCAACCCTGTAACTGCATCATGCAGTGGGACCAAGATCCTCACCCTCTCAGTGAGAACTTGCTCCTGGCTGCTCTGATCTGCCACACACTGTGCGAATCTCCGACATACTTGCAGTGTCTTTGTTTCAAAATCCTGCTCCTACCTCTATGGCTTCCCCAAAATGACATATTAGAATTAAATAACCCTCTTTTCTTCAGTCTATTCTAAAAACCAACCCATGGTCCTAGCTACAAGGAAAAATTCAACATTCCTAGAAAAACACCATTCACTATTCTTTTCAATGACCTTAACTGTAACCTAATTAGCTTAACCAAATGCTGACACACCTTGAAAGCAGGGTCTCAACAGATGTGGTATCTCTCTGTTCATCTCTGCCTCAGTGGTCTTTTAAATGGCAGATTTTTAGAAGGTGAAAGGCAAGGATATGACTATTTAACTCAATCTCAAGCAACAGCTGGAAAACCCTTCTGTTTGATGGCGCTGAGGCATGGAGCAGCTCCTTCTCCCACCTTAGGAGCTCCTGGAATGGATAAGCCCTGCCAGGCTGTCAGAATGCCTGTGCCTCAGCCAGTCCCTGCTTCGCCCTTAATGTGGCAGCTGTCCCACGATGCTCGCCATTAAACCAAAGCCCTGAACTAGGATCCAGTCACAGATAGAGCAATAGCACCCCGGGGTTCCAAACTGGGTGCGAGGACTGCTGAAGAAGAGATCTAAGTAACAGATAGATGGGAAAAAGATGAGCTTACCTTAAATGTCTTTCACTCTATTACATTCAAGACCTTATTTCAGTGATGGGGAAAGTCTGACCCAGGAATGAACTTTCCATCAGAAATTTCTCTGTAACTAGGCTGGGCGCGGTGGCTCACGCCTGTAATCCTAGCACTCTGGGAGGCCGAGGTGGGAGGATTGCTTGAGCTCAGGAGTTCAAGATCAGCCTGAGCAAGAGCGAGGCCGTCTCTACTATAAACAGAAATAAATTAGCCAAACAACTAAAAATAGAAAAAATTAGCCGGGTATGGTGGCACATGCCTGTAGTCCCAGCTACTCGGGAGGATGAGGCAGGAGGATCGCTTGAGCCCAAGAGTTTGAGGTTCCTGTGAGCTAGGCTGATGCCATGGCACTCTAGCCTGGGCAACAGAGTGAGACTCTGTCTCAGGAAAAAAAAAAAAAAAAAAATTTTCTCTGTAACTGCAATACAGTTTTCCCACTTATCCTAGAGCTTTCATCTCTGTTTTTAAGAATTTCTTGCTTGAGGAGGTCCCACCACTAATTACAGGTAAGGACTCTGGTCCCTGGAAAGGTGACCGAGGGACATGACATGCTAGCTGGAGTTAGAACCAATACTAGAAGCCAGGGACCTACCCAGGTGTGCCACACAGGGCTTAGGTGGCTCCTTTCAACTTACTTCAGGATTATCTTTCAGGAGAAACCTTTAGATTTTTATGCTAAGTCCAGCCTCACCCCTTACTGGGTGAGGCAGACCCAGGGAATGACCTCAAAATAATAGCGGAGGCAGTCACTACATTTATCCACCTGGACCGCACCACCCGCCCCTGGAGGAATCGGCCCAGGCACACCCTGGTACCCATGTACTTTGCTGTAGAGATGGCCCAGTGCTACTGGGTGCTTGCTTTTGGGGTGAGAGGGAAATATGATCAGGCATGGATGGAATCACCTGTAGTCTCTAAATGTGCTAAAATTCTACCTCCCAGGTTTCCTAGTCACCACCTACTCAAATTTCCAGGTTTGGTGCTAGAACACAGAACATCACTTCTACCAGTGGGGCCTTCTCAGGAAAGGAGGCTATGCCTCAAATGACTTGGAACTCACCTCCGGCCCTGTTCCCCTACTGGCCCCCGAGCACAATTTACTTAGACCAGAAAAGTAGATCTTGCTCTCTCTAGAGCCTGAAACTGTTCCATGGAAAAGTTGTCACAGCCTTCACGGTGGCTCACTATTCTTATGAAAACTCTGCCATTCACCTTCATGTCTCACAAGAAGTACACAGCAATGGGGAGGCATTCTCTGTTGCCCATCTAAAAATAGTCTTTGCTGACATCTGAGTGAGCTCACGGGTTCCAGGGTGAAGTGGCTGGGCCTCCAATGACCCGAGTTACTGGCTGGCTCCATAAGGGTGTCTCTGGTCCTTCCCTCTCCACCTCTTCCAGCCCACTTGGTTCACAAGTCAGGCAGAGGAATAAGAAGAGCAAGAGGGGAAGGGGACTGGTGAGATCCGATGACTGTACTCCCACTTCCAATTGAAGGGATCATTTAAAACACATTGGAAAAACATCTTAACAAAAATGAACATTCTTTAGTGAGTCGTGCCTCCTGGAGTTGGGTATCTAGAATGTTGAGAGATAACAGAAAGCACTGTAGAATATCAAAAAACAAACAAGAAAGAGACTACAGAGATTGTGACGATTTGAAACAGTATGAGGTGTCCAACAGATGCCTCCTCAGTCATCTGACTGCCACGTGTAAGGACTATATACACATCAGCAAAGTGCATTTGGTCTGAACTGCAGGAGAGGTTTGTAGATAAAGCAAGGGCAGCAGGCTGTGGCCTGTGGGCCCAATCTTGTCTGCCACTTGTGCAGCACACTAGGTAAGAATGGGTTCACATGTTTACACTGGGGATGGGGGCAATCACATTAAAATTTCAATGTCTATATACAGCTTTATTAGAACACGGACATGCTCATTCATTCATGTGTTTATGGTTGTTTTCAATACTACAATGGCAGAACTGAATACTTATGACAGAGACTGTGTGGTCTGCAAGCCTAAAATATGTACTATCTGGCCCCTTGCAGAAAAAGTTTTCTGACCCATGACATAAAGCTGTAAAAACAATGCCGGATAACAATTTTCAGTCACTCCTTGACTAGGAAAAAGACCAGGCCATAAGATTGAATTTGGAGCAGCTGTTATTAAGGAAAAAAACAACTATTTAATAAATGGTATTATCACTAATAAATATTTAATTAAAAAAAAACTTCTGATTTTAGGGGTTGAATTATTTTCTCTATATCCTCATTTCTTGTTTTCATAGATGTTCAAGTATGGCCATTCAGAAATTAGAAACTGCACCAACATGAACAACTAAGGACTCACTCAGCCATCAACTGAGATGAGTTTTACTCCAGAGGCAAAAGAAATGGATGGGAGTAGGAAGCCATTTCTCTTATACAGGGTGTGAGACACCCAGGCCAGCAACCCTTTAAACTGACCAGCACAGTAACTATCTTTCTTTAGCCTTCGCTTCTATGTTAACACTACTACTACTTCTACTTCTATATGTAACACACTTATTTCACCTGGCTTGAAGCAACATATGACAGTGTGCTTTCATATACCTACTAGGAATGATATAAATGTTGACTATTGAGTTTTATAATGCTGTTATAAAATAGTTCAGTAATTTTACCTTTTCAAAGATCCTTCTCATCTATTATCCTCAAGTAAGCAAACCAAAACAATTTTTGGGGGGAGTAATTCTTCCTCAAGTTCAGAGACCAACCTGATCAAAAAGTTGTTTTCCAGTTGTATTTGGCTGGATTGCAAACTCCAGCTCTGCATCCATGGTGGTAACACGGACATTGATCTGAAAAACAGAACAAATGACACTTAGCTGAGTATTCTTCTCTCTTGACAACCTCCTGAGCCTTCCACGTAAACTCAAAGCCACTTAGCAGTGTGGCAACAGTATGTTCCTCTTTGACATCCATTCTCATGCTACTCACAAAGTGTACACAAACACACACCACACGTTCCGATTGTGGGCTAGCTGATGAAGTCTCAGCAAGTGCATAGTTTGGATTCAACTGTATGACCTCTTTGCTCTAATAAAGCACATTCACACTTAGGTTTATGCAGTTTTCTACAAAAACACTTCGATAACCGTTAACATATTTTCCCCCGCACTGTCATTTGACCCTTACCAACAGTTAAGAGAGGCAGACAGGGCTCCTGGGGCACCAGGGGCGTGATTTATACCAAGGAAGCCAGTGAAGGGAAAAAAGGAGCTTTGCACCAGAAGGCTCACAGCAATAATTAGAAACCATCTGAACAGTTGAAGAGAGAAAGGGTGCAATGACCAAAAGACAGAATATTATACGGCAATGTAAAATGGTAATTATGAAGATAGCAGAAACTGGAAAAATTACTTCTAAAATTAAAAATATGACAAATGAAAGGGGGAAGGTAGGAGTGAGTGGAGGTAAAAATTTACCTATATGGGTACAATGAACACCATTCTGGTGAAGGGCACAGTAAAAGCCCTGACTTAAACGTTGTATAAGGTATCCATTAACAAAAACATTTATACCCCCTTAATGTTTTGAAACAAAGAAAGCAAGCAAGCTTACTGGAAACCAGAAAAAAAAATGACAAGCAAAATGGCACATATTCTATCAATGCAAATATGTGAGATCTATCTAGACAAAAGTAAAATGCAAAAATGAAAATAGTATTAAAGAACACAGGAAACTGAGGTTGTGGTGACGAGAGGGCCTTAAAATGTTTTTAATATTGCCATATATGTGTGATTAAAAACTTATTTAAGGTAGTTTTCAAATTTATCACTAGAGAAAACCCAGATTTACTAAGTATATGAAAAACACTCAAATCTGACTACTTTGTCACTGCCCCAAAGGAAAATAGCAGAACCACACAGCAACTGTAATGTTTAAATTTAAGCACCACTTTTCAAGTGAAACATATAGAAACTAGAGAGACACCTATCCTGGCTTCTCTCTAATATGGGCATAAATGTAAGGAGGATGTAGATTAACTGCACCAGTATTTACATGACAGAATATCCAGCCAGGGCACCAGACACATTAAACACTCACCAAATGTTACCTGCTATTTCAGAAACAGAATTAGTCTTTATGAAACATTTCTTTGCCCTATCATTAAGAGTGTGATAATTGAGAGATCCTCTGATACACATTCAGAATGCCTTAATGGCTCTCTGGTATTACTAGCATGGAAAAAGTAAAGCATCATTTTCCAGATTTTTATTTATTTCATTTTATTTATTTTTTTGAGACAGTGTCTCTGTTACCTGGGCTACAGTGCAGTGGCAACATCGTAGTTCACAGCAACCTCAAACTCCTGGGCTTACACAATCCTCCCGCTTCAGCCTCCGGAGCAGCTGGGACTATAGGCAGCTGATACTACACTGGCTAATTTTTCTGTTTTTGTAGAGACAGGGTCTTGCTGTTGCTCAGGCTGGTCTCAAACTCCTGGGCTCAAGGGATCCTCCTGCCTCGGCCTCCCAAAGTGCTGGGATTACAGGTATGAGCCACTGCACCTGGCCCATTATTCAGATTTTTTTAAAAAAGATTTTTCCCCAATCTCAAGTCTACAAATTAAAGAACTAAAGTTTACTGAGAAGCAAGAATAGGCCGGGCGCGGTGGCTCACGCCTGTAATCCTAGCTCTCTGGGAGGCCGAGACGGGCGGATTGTTTGAGCTCAGGAGTTCAAAACCAGTCTGAGCAAGAGCGAGATCCTATTTCTACTAAAAATAGAAAGAAATTAATCGGACAACTAAAAATATATAGAAAAAATTAGCCAGGCATGGTGGCACATGTCTGTAGTTTCAGCTACTTGGGAGGCTGAGGCAGAAGGATTGCTTGAGCCCAGGAGTTTGAGGTTGCTGTGAGCTAGGCTGATGCCACGGCACTCTAGCCGGGGCAACATAGTGAGACTCTGTCTCAAAAAAAAAAAAAAAAAAAAGAGAGCATGGTATACTGTTCACTTCACTATTATCAAACAGTCTCTCCAAGATTCCAGATCTTCTGAAAACTGTGCCTAATTAGCAAATATCCTTTGCTAAAAATTTTACTGTAATTTTACTCCAACCCCTCATTATAA
>CAUYSK010076548.1:0-36679 GCA_963575035.1 Avahi laniger
TCACGCCTATAATCCTAGCACTCTGGGAGACCAAGGCGGGCGGATTGTTTGAGCTCAGGAGTTCGAGACCAGCCTGAGCAAGAGCGAGACCCCCGTCTCTACTAAAAATAGAAAGAAATTAGCTGGACAACTAAAAATATATAGAAAAAATTGGCCGGGCATGGTGGCTCATGCCTGTAGTCCCAGCTACTTGGGAGGCTGAGACAGGAGGATCGCTTGAGCCCAGGAGTTTGAGGTTGCTGTGAGCTAGGCTGATGCCACAACACTCTAGCCAGGGCAACACAGTGAGACTCTGTCTCCAAAAAAAAAAAACAAACAAAAACGAATTGGAGAACAGGGAAGAAAGAAAGGAAGGAAGGAAGGGTAGGAAAGGGCTATGTGGAGACTCCGGCCTTAAAATCGTGTTAGATTTCCTTTCAGGCTTTTTGCTGCCTTATTTTTCTGTTAAAAAAAAAGTTACATTTATAATACAAGTTGTGTTTTGTACCCTGATTTAGTCCTTCATATTTTATCATTATCATTTCCATAAAGAATAATTTACATTACCTTTATTAGAAGACAAAAAGTCATTACCAAGCATATGATAAATCTAAAAAGAGAAAAAGAAGAAAAAAATACATCTGCAATTGGTCTCGCTGGTGTTTATATTTTGATATATATCATTCCAGTCTTTTTTCTTTCTCTCTGTATGTGTTGAAACATAATTATAATGGTTACCATTTTCTAAGTGCTACTCTGTGCTAGGTACTGCGCAAAGCACAGTTCTTATTTCAGCTTTCTTACGGCCCAGTCAGGTATCATTACCCCCGTTGGCAGATGAGGAAACAGGCTCTTCGAGATTAAATGCCTCGTCTGAAGTTGCACGTCAGTCAGAGAAAGAGTTGAAAGTTGACTTAGAACTGTTTGAAGTAAAGCTGATGGGTTTAACCCCTACACCTTCCCACTCCCCACCTTGTTTTTTGATTGCTTTATAACAGTTTAGGATGGTATATTCCATAGGAGAGATTCTCATCTCTAGCTGTGGATTAGAATCAACTGGAGAAATGTGAAAAACAAACCCACAGCTGACGCTGGGGCCCTGCAACCAGATGTTCATATGGGGGCTGGATCACTGGTGATTTCAAGGCTCCCAGGTGGCCCTGTGTGTAGCCTGTGCTGAGCTGCAATGCTCCCTGGCTTACTTGGTCAGTGGTTTCTCTGTTGTTAGAAACGCAGCACTTGAAAACCACACTGACGTTCCAGCCTATCTGCTAATACACGTAAACAAAGCAGCGTGTGGCCACTGTGCAAAGGGGACTTCCACGTTCATAAACCTTCCATGAGACACAAAACTGAAAGCAAACTGCAATCCCTTTACATATGACCTCTGATGAGAGTGAGGTGGCCCAGGAGAGGAGTGGAAGCTGGTATTCAGAGTCCCTGAAGTGTGAGCACCCCAAACCTTGGACATACACAGAATATTTCAGGTCACTGGTTCGTGTGTGCCTGAGTGAATCCTTAATTTCCTTTTTTCAGACTCCAGTAATTTCTAGCAGACTATATAGAGTTCCCGACACACACACATCTGGATTTGGGGCGTGGAGCTGAGATATTCGCAGGCCAATATGTCGGGCGCAGATGTTGAATTGGCAGCCAGAGAGGATGGGGGTGACCTCATTGGAGGCCCCATCTGGGCCTGTGCTTGGAGCAACACAGCCTTCCCGGCTGGCTTCAGCTGCGTCCCCTACCTGGGTGCGTCCTCGCCTGCCCAAAGGCATTGCGTAGCCTTCTCCCTTTCCAGGCATCCAGGACCTTGACATTGCTGCGTCTCACGTGGAAAATGCCAAGAGGGTGGAAAACAGTAGCTTCTTGGAGGAGATGAGTGTGGCCTATCAAGACTGGTCTGCGTCAGACCCAGTGTCGGTCCAGAAAGGGGTGCGTGGATCCCAGAAGTGGGAGACGCACTCTCCTTCCTCAGCACAGCCTGGAGTGTGGACCAGGGGCTCGGGAGCCAGGCAGAGCAGACTCTGAATACAGATTCCCCCACGTTGTAGGCTTTCAACCCTGTTAAGCAAGTTGCCTCTCTGAGACTCTGTCTTCTTGTCTGTAAAATGGGCACCATGAAAGCTACTTCACTGGGTTGTTCAGAAAATGAGATGAGTGACCGGCAAGCCCATATAGCAGGGGTTCTTGTCACTCCCTTGCCCTGTTTGCACCTGCTTCTAGATTGTATGTGACCGTACGAGATCCATTTGTTACAGCCAAGCTAGCAGCAGTTCAGCAGAATTCAGTTCAACAAACATGTTGGGGACCTGTCCTCCCCCAGCCCATCCTCCAAGACCCAGTTCAGTTCTCATCTTCTCGCCTTGATTCTCCTGGCTGGACATCACCTCTCCCCTTCTAGATTCCCATAGTGCTCAGGCCAGAGGTGCTCAGACATTAATGTGTATGAGGAACATCCAGGATGCTTAATGTTCTAAACTCACTGTCCACATCCTTAGGACAGGGACAACCACACTACACTCTCAGAGTTGTTTGTGAGGGTTCGATGAGATGTCAGGGGTCAAATATTTAGCACAGGGCTGTGTACCTAGTAGGTACATGGTAGATGTTGGCTTGTAAATGTCATTACAACAAATAGTCACAGGCTTCTATAATGAAACGTGTTTTAACAATAAGAAGAGGAGGAGGGAAGATTCTAGGATTGGCAATTGGAAATTGCGGGATTGCAGGAGCCAGATGGATTCCCACACACCAGTTTCTTCTGGAAATGTGACTTCTCTGTTCAGAGTTAATGAGTTTCTAGAATAAAATTCTGTGTGGAGGGAAGAGATTTCAAGTGCCAAGTTCTATCCACTGCAATTCTCATGCACTGTAACCCTTGGCAAACCTTCTTCACCCAAGAGTTCTGACTCTGGCTCAGCTTTCCAGCATGGCACCAGGTAATTACGGTAATAGGATGAGGCATTCTTGGGCCAGAAGGGAGATGCCGGGCTGGTGTGGGACGGCGGGGTGTAGGGGAAGGGATTTATTGGAAGCCAAACAAATGGCATCCGAGAATCTGTGAGGATGTCCGTGTACACTGCAGTGAAGCTCGGGGTGGGGTGGGGTGATGGGCAGCTCAGGAGGCAGCTTGGGGAGGACATGGGCACAATTGTGTCGTGGGATGGAGGATGTGTGAACATGGGAAAGAAAATCGGGAAATGCTCTGAATGAAGACGGAACCATTGCAGGCAAGACGAGACAATGCGGGTTTATGTCAGGGCCATGAGTTATCCAGAGGCCGTCCTGGAGCAGTCCTTTAGGTACACTGGGGGCCAACGCGGGTGCCTCTCCTGGGGCTGGATGCAGCAGCCCAGCTGCCCTGAGAAGGGAAGGGAGCCCCCGGCCCCACCGAAACAGCACAGTCAGAACGCATCCTCAGTCCTCTCTACACAAGGCC
Organism: Avahi laniger; assembly: GCA_963575035.1. Classification (NCBI taxonomy): domain Eukaryota; kingdom Metazoa; phylum Chordata; class Mammalia; order Primates; family Indriidae; genus Avahi; species Avahi laniger. The sequence continues at coordinate 3,422 of CAUYSK010076548.1, forward strand.
TCTGGTGACTCTGGCACGTGCATGTGGGTCCTGGGGTCCAGAACTCCATGGTTCTGAGATGTCAAACACCAGCAGTTCTCTCTGTCTCTGACATCAGCCCTGTTGGTCCACAGTCCTGTGGTTAGCACGAGGTTTGGGTTGGATGAAATCCTAGTGTTGATGCTTCCTTGCACTGTCACCTTGGACAAATGACCTCACCTCTCCAAGTTCCAAGTTCTTCCACTGTAAAATGGGGATCACTCCACTTATCTTATAAGGTCATCGTTCGGATTGAATGAGAGGTGTAGAAGTTGAAAGAATGGGGTTGAGGAGGCTGAGGTTGGAGAAATAAGGTCTCTATCAGCAACAAGCAATCGGACAGCTACTTGGTTCGTTTCATTTAATCCTCCCAACCAGGCTGTGCCTTTATCCCTGTTGTAGAGATGAGGAAATGATGGCTCAGAGAGGGTAGGTAACTTGTCCTAGGCCACAGGGTTAGAAAATGACTGAGCTGGGATTCGAACCCAGGTCTCTCAGATGCTACAACACTGCACTCCCTCCCACATCAGGTACATAATGCCTATGTGGATTGCCTTGTTTCTGAGCACAGCCTGTGTTGGCTGCTTGTCTGGGCACAAAGGAAAAGAAACCTTGACTTGCTGAAACTGGCTCTAAGAGCACCGCTTCTTGCCCTTTCTCTTCTCATTTATCCACAGAACCCCAGATGGCCGTGGAGGTAGCAAGGTGGCCAAGAATTTCAGGTAGAGAAAACTCCATTTGCTTTCCATCCAAGATGACCGTGTATTTTCCAGGTAAAGTCGGAGGCCCTAATGGACAAGAGCAGCTGAGTGTGGCCCCAGCGGCCGCTTGGCTCCTGAGTCAGTCCCAGCAGAGAGCCCGCCCGCGTTGTATGTGTCCTTATTCGTTAAGGATTCTCTGTATTGAGATGCAACCTAATTAGGGTTGAGCTCGGAGCCTGTTCGTTTGGGGGCTTAGTTCATAAAAGATTAATGTTCATTTTCCTTGGGTTTTGTTGCAGAATTCAGCTGGAAAAAATCCAGGGTGCACTTCTTCCAAGAGAAGTAGCACTTTGGTGGTTTGTGAAAATCCCTTTTCCCTCATGTTAAAATCTCGATTTTTATGTTCCCCTCACCAGTCGCCCCCACCCACTGCCCCAGCATTTGAGTTTCTGATGATGTACGAGAGGGAAAAAATGAGGTCTGTAATCAGGAAAATCTGTTGGCGATATTATTCAAAAGGAACGTATTGACTTACAGATAATTTTTTTAAAAACAGGTGGCAAATAAAACAAGGCACATTGGAAAACAGTTCCACACGCATTCATTTATTTATTCTATCATTCAGCAAACGTTTTTTGAACACTTGTTATATGCTAGACACTGAGCATTTACATTACATATTTCATCTGATTTTTCTTTTTGTGATTTGCTTGAGCAATTTAATTCTGTCATTAGCGTGATAATACGAAGTGCTTCCTACATGTGAATGGGCACCTTCCTACAGTACTTCTGCTGAGAGAAAATCATAATTATCCAGTTAAACAAATGGCTACTCTGTTTTCTGGTAACAAAAGTAATCTGTGCGAATAGTAAAAATGCCAAACAATATGGATTGATTAGATTTAAGAAGTAACAGCCTTTCCTAATCCCAACTCCCAGAGATTCCTACTGCTACGGGATTGGTGTTTATTCTTTCAGGTTTGTTTTTAAGCAACAAACTACAATAACAATACAATTTTATGTACAGAAATGGAAAACAGGTGGCACTTCTGTTCTGCAACCTGTGTTGGGTCCCTTAATAACCTAACCTACTGTAGTGAGCTTTCCACGTGAGCCCCTAGAGAACTTGTTGTTTTAAATGGCTGCGTGGTGTCCCATTGCGTGACATTGTTTATTCCAGCAGTTCTTTATTCAGGATATTTTGGTCATTTCTGATTTTCTGTCATTACAAGCAATGCTTCAGTGGGCTTCCTTATACCTACATATGTATATGGGCGTTTCTACGAGTATTTCTGTGAATAGAAGCGGAGTTACTGAGTCAAAGCGATGAATGCCTTTTTTTGGTTCATTTCCCGATTGTTGTATGAAATGTCAAGACCTTTCACACACACTGAAATTTTCTGTTCTATAATCCTTCCCCTCACACTTCCCCTTCTCTCTATTTCCATTCCTCTCAAAATATTTTTAAAGCAAGTCCCAAATCGTAACAGGTGTTTTGGGGAATGGTGCTCTAGTTTTGAACGGAAGCAAAAGTAGAACGTAGCTGAATCTTTTTTGCTCGGAGCAGTTCTGCCTGCCTGTGAACGAACAAAAATAGCCTCTTTTCTTCCCTTCAGTCAACGTCCTCGTGAATTCTTGCTGATGCGACCATTCCCCTGGGAGAGCCAAAGCCTGGGTTTGCTTTTCTTTATGTTCCATAGGTGAACAGAAAACAACAGTAACCATGGATGTTTGTGGGGGACAACATCATTTAAACTTAATAAGTTATTCTTTTCCTGAAGGAAACAGTGGTAATTTGACCGATTAAAACTCCTTCGAAATAATATAATCATCGCAGGATACAACATCTTAGTGAGGTCAGATGAGTCATTTCTGTGTTGGCTTAACTTAGAAATAAACTAACTAGTTCTATTCCCAGGTCTCCACCTTAAAATGTTTATTAACACGTATTTCTGTGTTTTCGATTTTTGACATTTTTCTTTGTTAAAACCGAAAACACACAACTGGATACATTGTAAAAATGAAACTCCTATCTATGTGGGTGCCTGTAATATTTTTTCTTCACTTTTTCTTGGGCCACATTTAAATGAGAGACCTGTTCCCACCGTTAAAAGATCCCAAAGGGGACCTTCTGGGTAAGGCTGAAGTCACAGAGCTTTCTCCAGCTCCTGGCTCATTTTGCTAACTCTCTCCAACAGAGGGCAGTGCGTTTCTCTTGTTGGCCTGCTCGAATTTGAAAAACATTCCTTAAAAGCAGATGATTCTCATCTCAGAAATCAAGCACCTTTCTCTTCATCAAAATCATTCTCAGCACACTTTTAAGACTATGACACCAGTGAATATTTCAAACATAGGATGGACACGGGAGATTTAAGTATTCCTTATGCTAGAAAACACTCGATCGCTCAGATTCAAAACTATAAACAGAGCAAAATAGTTTCTTAAATGCCCTGACATCATTTCTTTTCACTGCTTTAGTTTTTGGCTTTTGTTTTTGTTTCTCAACTATCCCTATCCTGGCAGGTCAAGACAATTGGTTTTGAAGAATTTGTTATTATAAATAGTTTAATCTCTTCCCAACACTATTCAGTACCAAGTTTTTTCCATTGTCAATTGGGATTTTTCTTATGAGGAAAAAAGAAGTAGCGGCCTGATGAGTTCCAGGGCTGGGAAGGGGGCCCAGGAGTGAGCACACCTTGTTTAGTTGATGGTAGGCCCGCCACTCTTGGCAAAAAGATTTGCCATCTATTACAAACAATCCCACACGGTTTCCTTTAGATTGGCACAATGATTTTCAGCATAATGAAGAGTTGGGTTCAATGCCAATCACTGTCTGACTGCCAGTTAGAGTTTCTATTTTTCAAACTTCACCACGAGGGAAATAGAGCTGAAGAAGAACTGTCCAGAGAAGTCTGGGAGGAGAGTAGGAAGATGACGGAGGAAAGGAAACACTGGCACCAGGGCCTGGGCTCTGTTCCCTCTGGATCACTGTCCAGAGATGGAAAGAAGCCCTGTGCAAGGCCTCAGCCTGGGCGGCCTGCTTACCGGTGGAACGACGGATACTCGAGCTGGGTTTCCATTGCTGTCATTCCAGTAGTCACTTATCTCCCAAGCTGGGCCCCATGAACTACTCCTGGTGTTCATACCCTCATGAGGTCCCCTCCCACCCCTTCCAGGAATCTGGACTGTAGGTGTCCCATCTTACCTAATAGGATGTGGCAGAAATCACACTATGCTGCTTCCAGGCTTTTAAAAGGCTTAGCAGATTCCACTTGTGTGCTCTTAGAAGCCATCTGCCATGTAAGAAGTCCAGGTGCCTCACTGGAGAGAGTTCCTTTGGAGAGGTCGTGGAGGGTGAAACTCCTCATGGAGAGAGAAAGCTGAAAGCACATGGAGGAGCATCAAAGTGCCAGGTATGAGGGAAAAAGCCATTTTCACATTCGAACCCAGTCAAGCCTCCAGAGAACTCTAGCACCAGTTGCCATCTGATTGCAAGCTCATGAGAGATAACCAAGCCAGACCAGCAGAAGAACCACCCAGCTGAGTCCAGTCAACTCACAGAATCATGAGAACTAATAATAAATTAATTCATTGACAGAAGCACTACCCCTATTACTTTAGCACTTTCTGGCGAAAGGTCTTAATTCCCTATGAGGCCTGGAAGCTGGTTGTCATAGGTTGTCATAGGAACCAGACTTCCTGCTCTGCAAGCACAAAAGAGGACTGAGTGAAGGTGGTGCTTGTGGGGCAGAGAATAGGTTCTCTGCCAAAACCCATGAGACCTGGGTTCTAGGTCTGACTCTCATACCAAATAGCTGTTTGACCTTGTGTAAATATTGCCTCATTTGAAAAAGATAATAGTTCACCTACTAGGGAGGCCACCATTTTCCTTTCTTTGTGTATGCAAGACATTGTGAATCAATTGTCGCTTTACTAAGCCTAGACTTGGCCCCAGAATCCTTCTCAACATGGACAGCTACTACCTTTTTCTTTTTAAGAGACAGGATCTTGTTCTGTCACCCAGGCTGGAGTGCGTGGAACAATCATAGCTCACCGCAGTCTCGAATTCCTGGGCTCAAGTGATCCTCCCACCTTAGTCTCCCAAGTACCTAGGACTACAGGTACAGCCATCAAGCCCGGCTGATTTTTTTATTTTGTGTAGAGACAAGCTTTTGCTATGCTGCCCAGGCTGGTCTCCAACGCCTGGCCTCAGGTGATTATCCTGCCTCCACCTTCCAAAGTGCTGGGATTACAGGCATGAACCACTGCGCCTGGCCTAGCTATTGCCTAGTTGGCTTATCAGATGAATCCTGTTTGCTACCCTTCTAGTACTTTCAAAAATTTATTGGCTGTGGAAAGAACATGAATTTGGAGTAGGGGGAGTTATTTCCTATTGAAACTTCTCAGTGGTTTCCCTTTGCTTCAGAAGAAATCTGTGCTCCTTAGAAGGGTTAACAAGACCTTGTATAACTTGAACCCTGTCTATTTCTTCAACCTAATCTCCAGTGGTTCCCCATCTGCACCCAGACTCACAGGTTTTATAGCCTGTTGCAGTGATTTCTTTATGAATATGCCTTCTGAACTGTCAACTCCTTGAGGCCAGGGACAGAGTTTTATCCATTGACATACATCTCTAGAACTCTACATTTGCTTGGAATCTACTAAAGTTAAAAAAAAGTCAGATGAGCGACCTATGAATGAACTAAGAAATAGTTAATGACAACCACTTCATTTATTAGTCTTTTGTAACAGTTTTGGGTTTGTTCTTTGGGGCTCCAGCCTTTCCTGGGCATCCCAGTGAAGGATGAATGAAAGCTCTGATAGATTTGAGCTTTGCAATAAGAACCCCTCTTGAAATCAGGCCCAACTAGGAGTGACCAAATTCTTGATTAAGATTCCCTTAGACCAGGGCCATACACACAAATGTCTGCTGGAGGTAGAAGGGTAAAGTAAGCATCAAGGGGACATGCTCCATCCAAAGGTGCCAGCCCCTGCGGCATTCCTGCAGGTGGCTGCCATGCAGGATTACGGGATCCATGTTGGTCTTGTGTCCACTGTGTCTCAGCATCCAGAATAGTGCTTGGCACTTAGATGTTTGTTGAACATATGCATGAACCTGCCCCTCTTTTCAGAAGCACTGGAAGAATCTGCAAAGGAAAATGAGAGGTGAGGGGGGAGGAGAAAAGGATGAAGAGACAGAAACAACTACAACTTATTGAAGGTCTGCTAAGTGCTTGGTGCGATAGTAGGGTTTTTACCTACATTATCTTACCAAACCCTTATAGCAAGCACGTGAGTCAGATTTTACAATCTCTGCATAATAAATGAGCGATTTGAAGCTCAGAGAGGTTAAGTATATAACCTCAGGTCACACAGCTAGGAAGTGGCTCAGCTGGGATTTAAACTCATCTCTGTCTGCCTTTATGCTTGTCTCTCATTTATTTAGACAGCTAAAATTGCTTTACTATCTTCTCAGGACCAGCTGTGTGACCTTGTTATTCAGTTTCTTCAGCTATAAAATGGGCATAATAATGGTACCTACTTCATAGGATTGTTGTAAGAATGAAATGATTCAAAACATAAAGTGCTCAGAACAGTGCAGAGTACGTAGTAAATTCTCAATTTAAAAAATTAGCATTCGTTTATTTTTGTTGCTCCTTTTTATTCTACCACTGAACTCTGTCCACCCTTGGTTGCACAAGAAATTGGGTGATGCCCCTAGTAAGTTGTCTAAAATTCAGAATCTGTAGTCTGTTTTTATATTATAGTTAATAAATTTTTTGGCAATCTGTCTTTTTTGTTGTCGTTGCTATTGTTGCTTTTGTGTGTTTGCAGTCTGTTTTTAAACCTCCATCTTTTTTTTTTTAATGTCAATTCATCTTTTATTACATGGTAAGGGAATAAGAGAGAAAAAAAAAGATATTTGCTACACATACACACAGAGACATATTTATAACAAAATAAGAAGAAAATACTCATGGTGACCATTACAGTTCTCATTTCTGTAACTGGCCACATGGTCATAGCTGGTATTTGTAACTACCTCTTTCTTATTACCCGATCTGTATTCCTCAGCTGGTAATGATTCTTTTTTCCTTTTTTTTTTTTAATTTCAGCATAATATGGGGGCACAGATGTTTAGGTTACATATGTTGCCCTTCCCTCCCCTCCCCGCCTAAGTCCAAGTTTCAAATATGTCCATCCTATTGCGTGGTGCGCATTGCACTCTTTGTGTATGCATATACCCGTCCCCTCCTCCCTCCTCCCCCCCTCTCTCCTGCCCAACATCCAATAGATGTAATTCTTATATATGCACTTATGTGTTGATCTGTTAATACCAATTTGATGGTGAGTACATGCGGTGCTTGTTTTTCCATTCTTGGGATACCTCGCTTAGTAGAATGTTAAACCTCCATCTTGACATACTAGCTGGTCAGAATCATGTCTTGATGGACCAGAGGAAAGTTTTGAAAGGTGAGATGTTTTAGACGCTAGAAATGGCAATGGACTTGGAGTGAGAGCACCTGGGTACAGCGATCCTTGATTAGCTGTATGACCCTGGCAAGCAACACCATCTGTCAGCGTCTCAGTTTCCCCATCTATAAAATGAAAACAGTAGTTAACTGGTCAGGTGCCTTTTGGTGCTGCTACGAGGATCCACTGCGGTGGTGTCTGGGGCTGGGCCATGTCAGGTGCCAACACCGACATGCGTGAGGCTGGCCCAGGAGGCTGCAAGACTTCCCCCCATCCCCAGAAGCTGGGGCATCCCTGGGGACAGGCCAACAACAGCTCCATAAGAAAGCTGAGCATCTGAATAATGACCGTGTTCTTTAAATGAATCTGTGGCCCTGTGGAGTGCTGAGAACTCATTTTCCACAGTTCACTATTCTCCTAGTCAATGGGGCTTGACTTGATTATCCTTCCTACAGGAGATGTGGGCAACGTTTGAGATTTGTTAAAAATTAGCTAAATAAAATTGTGCCCTCCTCCCCAGCAATAGTTTCTGTGAGTGATGGGGCTTTCACAAGGTAATTTCATAGGTGGATGTAAATCTGAAAACAGAAAATACACTTCACGTGTCTATCTGTGCAGGGCTGTAAACGTGTGTGGTTAGAACGTTCCATATGTAGAGGAAAACAAAACAAAATGAAACAAAGAGCCTGAAGAAGCGGCCTCTAAACAAGAGAAAGACTCTTCGTGCTGGTTTCACAGAAGCCACAAACACATCTCTCTCTGTCTCAACGCTTTTGGCCACTGTCAGGCCGACATTTGCGCTGGTGTTTTTATTGTTCCATTATTCGAACAACTTCAAATGTTTTAAACAAAGAAATAACGTTTAAAATAGATGAATCAAAGCTTCATTTAAAAGAAAAATTTGAAAATCAAGAAGTAATCCATTTTTTCAGATTCCAAAAGTACACTGTGGAAAATTTGAAAAATGCAGAAAATAAAAACCACCCACAACCATCTTACTCAGAAATAACATTGCAAACATTTTCTTGCCACCTCTTTTAATGTGCATACATAAATCTACATGGAAATGCACAGGCAAACTCAGATCCCTTTGGATAGGTGGTTTTCTGCATTGCTTTTTTCACCTAACACCGTGATGTGAGCAGTTTTTTCCCCCTGTATTGTTGAAGAGCTTTCAAAATCATGATTCTTAATGGTTACATAATCTCATCAAATGGATGGAGGATGTTTTATTTAAATACTCCCTGGGTTGTTGGAAATTTAGGTTGAATTGAATTAACTTTTCAATGAGAGAAAAAAAAACGATGCTAGCTATTTATGAAGGAACAATGATTTCTCACCCTGCATGAGCAGCCAGCAATAAAAGTCAGTGACATGATCCAGCATGTGATGAAAGTTCCAGAAATGGCCGGGAAATGGATGGGGAAATCGTGAGGGATGAAGTGAGTTATTAGTGTTTATTATTTATATGGTACAGTAAATATACAGAGCGCAGGACTCAGCATCCGCTTGTCAGCAACTAACAACCAGCCCTTGGTGCCTCAGAGCCTGGACGATTCTTAAATCCACTGATCAAGGCAGCATCAGTAGGGGACGTGGCAAGTCGGCCATTCCTGCTGGAGTTTCTCAGCACAAGGCCATTTCCTTTGCCTTGGAATGGCTGTCGTTTTCAAGAACAACACCTCTAGTCCCCTGACAACTTCAGGGTGTGTGTGCACGTGCGTGCGTGTGTCTGTGTGTGTGCACGCACGCCTGGGGGGAGGCGGGAGGAGGGCGAGATGGATGTTTTTCCTTCCTGTTTTCTATAGCTTTGCCTCCTGGGATAGCAGCTTTCGATGGCCACGCCCTGACCCTTGTTAATCTGAGAATCCCAACAGAAAGCCTGTCTTGCACATTAGGCAGAGATTCTTATATCCAATTGACAGTGAGGGAAATAGAGTCAAAGAGAGTACAACAACTTGATCAAGATTTGTCTTTTCAATTAACAAACCAGGACTAAAACTGAGGACCCGAGGTCCCATGTCATGCAACATTGGAGCTGACTCCCTAGGACAGCATTTCTGAGTGTCTTCCAGGCTTTTTGTTTATGCTCATGTGGAAGTAAAATCTCTTCAGTGAAGTGGAGAGAGGGAGTTTGAGAAAGAAACCCTCTGTCATTCTGTGACCTTCAGATGGGGCTCCCTTCCAACCCCTCAGCTCTCTTAGTCTCCCTTTCCTACTTTATTTTTCTCTAAAGAACATATCGCATCTGAAAGTATAGGTTTTACTTAAAAACCAAAATGTCTCCCCATTAGAAGTAAGCTCCACTAGAAATAAATTCTTTCAAAGTAGTGTGGAAACAGTAGAATATTATAATAATATAGCATAATAACGTAATAATAATAGTCATCATGTATCAAGTATCTACTGCATGTCAAAAACTTCCCAAAGATTAATTCTAATTCTTATACTATCCCGGCAACAGGCACATATTCTTACTGCACTTTTACAGGGGAAGAAAACTAAAGCTCGGAAAGGTGACAGGAGCACCTCAGGGTCACAGCTCAGATGGTGGCAGAGATGAGATACGGTTCAAGCCAACCTGAGTCCAAAGCTATTTCCCCTCATATTATGCTGCCTTTAGGGAGACAACCGAGAAGGGATAATCGGGTCATTTTGGCATCCAGCTAGGTTTTTCCTGCCTAGTGTCTAGGTGGTGGGTCAGGGATGGGGAGCAGGTCCTGGGTCCCAGGACTTCTAGGAAGAGCTCCCCAGCACCAGGCTCCTCAGCAGCCATTTTCTCCCAGTTGGCAAATCCTTTGGCTTCCATCTTTCTCTGAAACACATCTTTGCCCCATAGACTTAGGCTCCCTCAAAGTTGTTTATGAATGGGCTTTTGAGATTCTTCATGGGTGCCAAGAGCCAAAGGGCCTTTGGCAGCCCAGAAAAGAGGACATTTGGAACATTGGGCAACATCTAAGTCAAATCTCACTCACTTTTATGTGCCCCTCAAAGCTGGAAGCAGCCCATAATACAGACATATTCCAAAGCAGAGACATGGGGGGGCTTGCAAAATGACCGAGAAAATCTACATTTCTATCATTTCTAACAAAGGTGCTGCTTGTACCCCTGTTTGCATGAACTCAGAGGTAGGCGGTTAACTGCCCCTTGGGGAACTGAATCCCGAACCACAGCCTTACCCTTCTCCAGCTCCTTTAGCTTTGTAGATAAATGGTTTTAAACCTCCCTCCGTCTTTATAAAATAGCACCTGAAGACCTTCATCAAACAAAAGCTTACCTGGCAAGCCAGAATGCAACCCAAACAAGGGCTGATCGTGGAGAAGGTGGAGGCCTCCATCCAACGGGCCAGCTCAGGCTTTTTTCCTCCCTCAACTCCAGTCCTGCCTCTTCTCACCAGACCCCTGCGAAGTCCTCGAAAACCACCGCTGTCCTAGATCATCTGAGACAGAAGCTGCCTGCTAACAGCCAGGGAGTGGCACAGGCTCACCTCACAAGCTCCCATCTTCTTTATAGGTAGGAGATGGAACTACTGAACAAGAATTCAGGTAAATCCGGGTGGACAGTAGGTGTGACTCTGCAAAGGCCATGCAGTTTCTGTGTCTCGAGCTGTCAGAAACCATCATGGCAGAGCCACTTTACTAGGTCACCAACAGGGCAGGAGAGCACAAGATGGAAGAATATTATCAGGATTTGCAACTGGTAGTTTCTCCATGCCATGGCTCTCATATTTTTACTCTATCTTGCCATGAACTTCATAATTTTTATACTGACTCAGAGCAAATAAAATCTTGGATTAAATTTTATAATTTATATAGCTGATTTTATTCCTTCATTTATTCTGCAAATATTATTAAGTGCCTATAATGTGCCAAGCTCTGTTCTAAACACTGGCAAAATCATAATGAACAAGACAGGTGAAAATAATGTACATTTCACGGCTTAATCCTAATTTTGACAATTACAAACAATATTTTTCTCTGGGAAGTGGGGGGCATATGTCATCCAATGCCTTCTCCCATGTGAATGCCCTAAAGTTGACTTCTTTCCTCTTGGAAAGAGGCTTCTTACTTTGAACTTATTCATGCCATCCAAATAGTTGTTTAAATTGCTCTTCAAAAAAAGGCATATATTCAGATTTGCTATGCTACTTATAACGTAAATTTAAAACAGTTTATGATCAAATGGCATTTTTTAATTTGTCTTGATTCATGTGAAAGTAATTTGAATTCACATTAGTATTCCGGAAACTGGTCATTAACAGTTTTTAACTGATTTTGTAAACACATTTTGCTAACAAAATAAACATAAGCAGGAAAGGAAAACGCTCAGTGTAGCTGAGGCATGAAGACACACACCCATTAATGGGGAAAGGCAAAATCCCCAGCGTAAAATGGTGCAGGCATTTGAGAGTCATTTCATCTCCAACTTGTTTGTGAAAAATCTGCCAGAAAAATGTGAATAATTTCATATTTGCCTGACGAGGAATATTAAGCGGCAGAGCTGTTTGTCTATCACGGATCATGGCAAATAGGCAAGATGGGGTGGGAGGCGGGGCCTGATGAGCGTTTGATGAGGCAGGAGGGGAACAACATGTGGCAGGAAAGAGCAAAGTGGCGGGGCTGCCTTCTGCTTAGCCAGAGTGAGGGATTTGGAGATACACAAAATGGGGAGGGTTTAGTGGCCCGGCTCTCCTCCAGTCAAGGCTGGGGTCCTCTACCCACATCCCCACTGGGGGAAGGCAGCTCAGCTCACCTTCCTGTGACACCCTGTTGACCCACATGCTTTAGTCCCCAGCAGTTTGGCATTTAAATATGCGCTTTTCAAATAAGCAAAAACTAATTGCACACGTCTACTGATTTGATAGGAATCTAATTTGTGACACCCCTGGCAACGCCCTTGCATCCCTTTTCCTTCTCCTGGTCGCCTCGCCTCCCACACTCTCTTAGGCATCCTTCTGTCAACTCTCCCTAAGTGCCTCCAGCCTGCTCTAACTCCAGAACATCTTGTTCTCCTCCCATTTGCAAAAGTACAAAGAGCTCTGGAGCCCTCCAGGAGGGCAGGAGAGGAAAGGGAGCTCCTTAAGTGAGACCACATCAGTCTATGGAGCTTGTTATACGGAATTGCAATGTGACTCAGTGTAGCTTCTGGTGGACAAAGCACACGTGGCTTGGGAACATGGGTTTGGGAGTCAGGCCCAGCCCTGCCACTGGGTAAGATCCTTCATCTTTCTGAACTTCACTTTCCTAACCTGAATAACAGGGAGAGCAACATTCATTTCATGTGGTTGCTAAACAGGTGAGGTGTTTATCAAGCATTTGGCACAGCGTATGTTCAATAAATGGATGGCGGAACTATTCTTACCATTCTGTCTTTCCTCGAAATGTTCCTACATCTCCTGGTGCCAATAATTTTCTCAATATTGATCCTACTTAGCATTGACTGAGCACCTATTCCTGCCAGGAATTGTGCAGGAGCTGCAGATAGATGACAAAGACAAAGTCCCTGTTCCCGAGAAGCACCAATGATCACTTGTAACTCCTTACAGAATTCATAGAATAGAACCGATGAACTAAAGTTTACATGAACAGAGTAACAGGAAGATAATCTGCTTCAAGACAAGGCCAGTTGTTCTGTGTCTTAGCTCTAGGTGGGTCACTGGCCTCTTGAAGCCTCAGTTTCCTCATCTGTGAGGTAGGGATACAACTTGCCTGGCCCGCACCTCTAAGCCTTTGTGAGGAAAGTCATAGGAGAGTGAACATGATTTGGAACTGCAAAGTGCCATTCGAATGTAAGGTTGTTACTATTTTTAGTCCTGATTATTGTAAGTGACCTTGAATCCTCCAAGTTTTCTTCCAGCCCCACTCAACGAGGTGGAGAGGTGGAGCCCCAGATGCTCCAAGGGCAGGAACACTCTACCGCCCCCCAATCCCTATGTTGGCCCTACCCTAATAAGCCTGCAAGAGTCATGACTTTTTGGCTTCGATTGACAAAGACGCAACTCAAATTATCTTGAGGGAAAAAATAGGAATGCACTAGCTCATGACATCTAAGAAAGGGCTATGAGGGGTGTTCCTGAGTCACAGGGCCTCTCAGAACACAATGCCTTCTTTTGGGAAATGCTCCTTCAAACCATATAGTTTTTGGAAAGGACTACCAAAAATATGCTACTTCTCTCTGGCCACAGTGATTGGTCCAAGTTGGACTTAGTAGCTGATGCTGATGGTACTGTCTAACCTGCACATCAGAGAGACTGGAAGTGCCATTGAGCTAATTCACGCTGAGCAATCATCAACAGATGAGGGCAGGGGTAGGTGCGTAAATACTCCAGCTTCCTCACTCATCAGTGGGCCAGGACTTGGTGCAAAATTTAAGGGAGTGCCAAAAACTCAGTAATCAAATCAGGTTGTGATGCAATATTTTTATTTGCATAAATGTATGGGGTACAAGTGTAATTTTATTACATGGATATATTGTATTGCGTAGTGGTGAAGTCAGGGCTTTAGTGTATCCATCACTGGAATAATGTACATCGTATCCATTAAGCAATTTTTCGTGATGCAATATATTTGAAAAATAAAAATTAATGTAAAAATTCCAGAGTGTACAAAATAGCAAAATTTTAAATAAAGGCAGCTCTGGTATTACTGATTTTTCTTTTTGCCTCAGGCTCTAATACAGCTCAGCTGGGCATTGGTGTGTATCTTTTAATGGTTTGTTTGCAAGTTCAGTAGAAAACAGAAGTGAAAACAGTCTTGAACAGAGGCTGAGCTGTCCTCCTCAGCAGGCTTCTAACTGGACCAACCTGTGGTCTGCCCTAGCTCAGGATATCATCCCCCATAAGTGTCGCCCAGAGCTCCCTGCAAGGGTCGAGGCTGCGGACATGTGAGAACAGTAGCCTGAGAACATATGTACAGTTTATTCTTTGATGTCCCTGGAGGAGTGGTCACAATTTGCATGATATACACCAACAACCAGGGCAGATACACCTCAGGAGAGTGAAGGTCATTTCAACTAACAAATCATTCGCTCTATAATGGAGAAAGCAAACAACAGATCAATACACAAACATGCCAAGTTCCTATGAAAAGACTTTAAGTTGGTTCTCTCTCTCTCTCTTTCTCTCTCATCTCCTTTACATCTGGAGGTACCCTTGGCGGGTAACTGAATGACACAAAGCAGCACATAGGAGAATGGCTTCTTTCTTAAGCACACCCCAAATGAGAGAACTACCTAGAGATTAGTGCCTCTTTTGTGGGGAGAATTTGATACTTGCTCCATTATAAAGCAAGCTTGGGGGAAGCCAAGCCCACGATCAGAATGTAATTGAAGTATGTTACCTATAATAGGTTCAGATGTTTGTGATCTTCAGCACTTTATGAATTCTGCGGCAGATGGGCGAAGGCCAGGTAGCAGGCACGAACAGACTGGGTTAGGCAGCCTGGCACTCTGACAAGGGCAGCCACAGCTGTGGTTCGGGTGTTATTCAGCACGCCCACCCACCGCACCAGCAGCCTGCCTTCCCCAGCTCAGGGCCACGGCCGCCTTAATGAAGAGTGGAGGTAAGCACGAATCCCGGCTTTCCAGGGATCGCAACATTTGAGAAACCCAGAAGAATCAACATGATGGAAATGGTGCCAAGTTCTTTTGCCTCTTGCCTTTCAACAAAAAGAGAAAGAAAGGAGGGAGAAGAGAGAGGAAACCGGCTAATAAAATGTACATCTAAACACTTGCCCTTTTGCCTGGGCTTTTCATTTCTTTCCTCAAAAATTCTGTGCTGGAACAGGGGAAAGCAGAGGGTAATAGCTGATAAAAGAAATCTTGAGTGGATACAAGAACAATTGAGTGGATTCCAGTGATGCACAGGACGCTGCGGTTGGAGTTTCAAATTCTTGCCCTGTCAAATCGTTGCCCCATTGCGTAACTTAAGGCAGCTCTTAACCTGCCCAGCTTTCTGTTTCCTCATCCGTCAAATGACCAAAATATAATAACTGTCTCACAAGCTGTTTGTTTGCATCACGAAATGAAGTAATATGTTAATAGCTAATACTTTCTGAGCACTCACTATTGGTCAAATTTTATGTATCAACTCTGAAATCCTCCTAATGACCCTGTGTGTTAGGCCCTGTTATAATTCTCACTTATAGATGAGAAAACAGAAGACAAAGAATGTAAATAATTTGCCCAACAATGTAGCCAGTAAGTGGTAGACCTGGATGAAGCAATGCCAGGTCTAAAGCCCACACTTTTAAGTCCTGGGTGGTACCAGGTCCCCAGGTCCTTATCAGCAATTCCAAACTGCAAAAAGCTCTGAAAACCAAAAGTAGTTCTAATTTATTTGACAGCGAAACTGGGCTTGACCTGAATTATTTAGCAGCAGAAACTCATCTGGACTGACTTGACATTGTTTCTAGTTTTTATTTGTCCCACTTGATGTAAATATTCAAACATTTTGACAGCAAAATATATCAATTTGCTAATAGGATCACAGGATACCACCCCAGTTGCTGCTGGGAGTTAGATAAGATATCCTTTATAAAATTTGGAAATTCTGGATTTTGAAACCCCTCTGGCTCCAAGGGTTTCGCTGTGGCATTGCAGACCTGCGCTGCCTTTCCAGGGTAGGCACTAGACATAAGTTTGATGACATCAAGTTTGCTTTATAATTCACAGATACAACTGGGATATCTGTTTCTAAATATATTTGATCAGGTATTCATTCAACAGATACTTATTGCATGTCTACTATGTACTAAGTACCATTTTTAGGCACCATGGGTAATTGAACCAAATACATGTTTTCCTGGCCCACATAAAGCTTACAGTCTAAGAGGAATAATAATAATAATAGGAGAAAATAAAAGAGCAACGTATTTTAACCATAGAAGGTTACAGACCAGAGTATAGGATGCCCTGCATTCTCCTTTGTCTCTAGGCATATACAACAGAAATGAACATAACCTGTAATAATGGAGAAATAAAAGAATTTGGGAGAAAAAACAACAGCCCATAATTATTCTAAGAGAGTAAAACTGTGTGCTTGAAATATTGAAGTAATTATCAGGTTAAATTTCTATGATCCCTGCAATTTCTATGAAACCTGGAAATGTTGGGAGCGTAGGCCTGGCATATCTCTTAAAGCAAAATTATACTTCTTTTTCACTCAGATGCAAAGGTCATAATTAAAGATATAATGAAGCTAAGTGAGTAATGGGATCTGTGATTCACTGGGGGAGCACAGGTTGCCTGAGGCCTCCTCCTGTCCCTGGGGATGGGGGTCACCAGGTTAGATAGCCTTGAGAGCCCCCCAGAGCCCAGAACCCTCAAGTAGGAGAATGCAGAGTTGTCACCAGGGGCACCAGGAAGTGGCCCCTGAAAATATTGAACCAGAGGAAAAGCTTCCCTATTTATCTTCTCCCAGGTTTATTAGCATTATTTTTCTTGAATATTAAAGAAATACGTACTCATAGTAAAAGATTTGGAAAGCTTGTATTTAAAAAGTCTCAAGAAGTATGAAACATGTCACCTATAATCATCTCACTATTCCTGAAGCAACCACTATTAGTTTTTTAACAAATTTCCTTCTAGACTTTTCTATGTGCTTTTCTTCATAGTTAAGATTTGCCTCTATGTAATACTTGGTATCCTACTTGCTCCACTTAACGTTATCAGTCATAATGATAACAATAACAAGCCACTGGCCGCTTTCTGTGTCCCCTGTTTAAATTCTTAAGCAATCTTATAAAGTGTGTTCCACGATGGACAACTACTTGACATCTCTGTCGTTCAGCTTCCTCTCTGTAAAATGGGGTATTAATAGTGCCAACCATGTAAGATTGTTGTGAGGATCTTGAGTTCATACAGCTAAAGCACTTGGAACAGTGCCTGGCATGTGCTAAACTCTTGATGGTGCTAACTGGCATTGTTACCCCATTTTGCAAATGAGGAAACCAAGGCACAAAAGGTTAAGCAGCTTGTCCAAGGTCAGTAGCTGGTGGGGAGCAGGGTGAGGACTTGAACACATGCAGTATGGCTCCAGAGTCCATGGCCTTCAGCCAAGTACAGCGAGAGCCAAGTTTCTTTTGAGAAAAAGAACTGAAATTTGGTCCTCAGTAGGGATTATGATTACACAGATATATCTTCTGGATTTGCAGGGCTTCTAAACAGACGCCAAATTGTCAAAAAGATAGGTGGGGTCCTGCGGGAGAAACTTTCACAAGGAAAGCTGGTGCCTCTAGGTTCCTCGAGTGAGAAATTGTGTCTGTGTTCTTTACGACCGTATCCCTAGTTCCTAGAATAGCAGAATAGCACCTGACCCACAGTAGGTGTTCAGTAGAGCTGTTGACTGGCTAAATTTTGCAGGATGGGGTCATATTTAGCAAATGGCTTAAAGATCAGAGGGACTGATGGTTCCAGGGTAGCTGCTGACATCAGAACTCATCCTGACTTGCCACTTTGGCAGAATGTCAGTTCCCTGAAAGAGTCATGAGAACTATACTATATAGAGTCTCTCTAAACTCTGAAACGCTTGGGGCCTCCTGCTTTGGGACTCCCACCCTAATTTAGCTAGGCCATCTCCAGCGCATCTCCGTCATTGGCCAGGGCAAACTTCAGTGGAGTTTCAGCCATACTGGAGTTTTACCTACCAGGTGGTGGTAGAAACACGGTTCCAGCCTGACTTGCACAGATGTGGTGGCTGCTTAGGGTACAGTGGAAGGGGCAAAGCTCCAGTGAGAGAAAAAAAAAGAAAGCTGTGTTACTAAGCTAGAGAACACGTTAGGGTTCTACCTACTGTGGTATCTCCACCCTCCTCAACTGAACAAACAAAAGATAATCTTGCTTGTTTTGCAAGCAAGGAATCTGGGAAATCTACAACATTGGGGAGGCAAAAGCAGGATCCCTGCTCCTCAGCACTGAGACATTGCCAGAGATCTGCCACAACAAGAGAGTAGCAGTGGGGCATTCCAGCGCGTGGTGGGCCTCTTGTGGACAGTGGCTCTAGCGTGGCTAGACATGACAGCAAGCATCAGTCTGGACAAACTCATTTCAGTCCACGGAAGAGGTTCAGAAACATTAGGGGCCTGGACTTTTAACTTGAGTTGGTGGCAGTTCAGAGTCACAGCCATTTGGGCATTAAAATGCCAATGGAACATTGGATTGCAGTGGTTACTTAATTTATGTGTAGTTGGGGAAGCAGGATGGAGTGGTGTTTAAGGCATGGGCTTTGAATTCAGATAGATCTGGGGGTGAATATCAGTTCCATCTCTTGAGCAGTTTATTTAGCCTCTCTAGCCTTGGTTTCCAAATCTGCAAAATGGGAATGATAATACTACATTGAGCTCTCTTGAGGGTTACATATGCGAAGTGCTTAGCAAAGGTCCTGGTCTATATCTACTATTGGAAATAAAGCAGCCTCCTGAATTGGCACAGGCGCATTCATGCATATCATCTCATTTCCTCCTTGCAACAACCCTTTAAGGCAGGCAGTATTACCATCATCTCACAAAGCCTCAGAGATCTTGAGCAATTGCTCCAGATCACACAGACTACAAGTGGTGGATCCAAGACTCTCACAGGGCCCTTCTGAGTTCCTTAGATTATATCAGGCAAGAAATTTAATAAAGTGAATGGGCTCATCAACAAAAGTTTTTAAAATGCTAACCTTTCCTAGTGCAAAATAAACCTGAGTGCTGTACTTAAGCTGCAAGCAGCCCCCAAATTTAAGGTGTTGGGCTACCTGTTTTGCAGGAACTCCCTGCCCCAAAACGGTAACACCTCCTCCCCTCAGAAATAGCATCTCATTTCTCTGCTCCTTTGTTGCCTGAGAGAGTTTCAAAGTCCCTAGAAAGATACCTGTACCCTGTAAGAATGTAATTAATTAGGGATGTAGGCAAACATTGAAAGGTTTACTGTGGTATTATTTAAACTAAACTAATGCCCAATCATAGGGGATTGGTCAATTAAATTGTGATACACATATAAGTGGAATAATGTAGAGTTATTTAAAATGATGTTGCAGAAATAAGTCTACCAGTAAGGAAGTTTATCATGGACTATTATTACAACACAGTATGTTATGATCCCTTTTAAACAATGTATATAATATACGCATAGAAAAAACTCTGGAAGGATCTATACTAACATGTTGCATTGGTTGAGTTCAAACATAGGCTGTTTTTCAAAGGTTCATTTTGCTTGTAAAATCTAATCTAAGATTATTTCATAAAAATTGGGGTGAATTGAACATATGACCTAGAGTTAGATATTAAAAATTTTGCTTCTTTCCCAAAAGGATGGTTAGCTTCAGACCAAAACTCTGAATTTTAGGATTAACATGCTCAAGTGGCACATAAATCAGCAGTCACCATCACTCCTAACCCATTATTCTTTTTTTATTGTCTTCAGAGCACTCACCACCTACCACTTCATATGTTTTAGTTTCTTGATTGCATTCTGAGCCCCCACCAGGAGGCTATAAATTCCTGAGAGCAAGGACTTTGGTTTGTTTGCTGTCTGCCACAGAATATACGCTCAGTACATATTTGTTGAATCACCCATGTGTTGAAAGCAGTGAGTATAACCCAGGTCTTCCATAAAAGGCAAATCTTCCTCTTCCCCATCACCCCTCCTCTTCCCCTCCCCACCCATCCTCATCTCCCATTCACATCATTTAGCACCCAAAGCACCATGGAGTATAGCAGGTAATCTTTGACATTGCAACTTGTAATACACATCTTGATGGTTTTTTGCATATTGTGTTTTCGCATGTTTTCCTTCTCTTGATCTTCAAGGACTGTGGCAGCTGCTTAGATGCTGAAGGAGGGCAGAGTGCTGGCTTTAGGGATAGGGGTACGAGGTTAGCTTCCCAGGAGTGAAGAAAGGATCAGCTGCTACTTATCACAAGCCTTGCAGGTGGCCATTGTTATCCCTGAGCCTTGGATGGGGAAAATGAGGCACAGTGATACTCAGTGACTTGCCCTGAACCCCTAGAATGTTGACAGGCTCCTCCTTGGGGCCCTGATGTTCCCTCCACCATGCCACCTATGCTCGTCCCATTCCCACTAGACCATAAACTCCTGAGGGCAGGGTCTAGGTTTTGTTCATGTTTGTTGTTCCAGAGCTTAGCACAGGGCCTGGGCCATAATAGCCACTCGATGAACGTCTGTTAACTCAACCATCTAAAGTACCATAGGCAGTAAGTGGCAAAATTTTGACAAAAGCCCATGCCTTCTGATTACATTTGCACCAGGTAAAATCCTGGAATGATCCATTTTAATGTAATGAATGCAGCCCCTTCCCTACTTTGGGTTTCTTTATTGAGTATGTTTCTGGACAACATTGAAAAACATTTGCAAAGTGAGTCTCACTCAAGGCCAGGAGAGAGTGGGGAATCCAGAACTCCCCCAGTGTCCTAGCTGCTCACGGGTGAGAAATGTTCCAAAAAGCAGAGGCATTTCTGGGCCTCTTCATGTTTGAAAAAGAAGGTGAGAGCAGGGATGAGGCAGCAAGCTGAAATTTTAAGGGGCTACAGAAATCCAGTAAGTAACCATAAAACCCTAGGAAGGCAAGCTTTGAATAAAATTAACAGCTAGCAGTTAAGTTTTATTATGTGCCAGGCATTGTGTTAAATGCTTTACATAGAACTTCCTATTGAATCCTCCTAGCAACGCTAGGGGAACAGATTTTACTGCACACACTTTACAGAAGACAAAACAGAGCCCCAGAGAAGTTAAGTGACTTGCCTAATAGCACACAGCTGGTTTCGAGCTGGGATTAGAACCCAGGTTTCTCCGTCTCAGGGACCAGTTAGGTGTCAATGCTTTCCTGGGATGCCCGTGCAGGGCGTGTCCAAAGAAACTCCAGCTCAGCCAGAAAAGAACTGAAATTTCCAGCAAAGGCGAAATGGCTGGATCTGGACCAGCCCCGTGGCGGGCCAGAGGGCCTTAGGGCAGGTCCTTCTTCCCAGCGCCCCCCAGCCCCGGGCCCCGCCACCTTGGGCGGGCGCAGTCCTCAGGGCGGGCGCTGTCCGAGGTCCGCGGGGCGCGGGTCGGGATGCGGGGCGCGGGCGGAGGGGAGGGCGCGCAGCTGCCGCGGGGTTCGGCTTGGCGGAGCAGATGGCGCCGGCGGGGGGGCAGCCGTTTGACGTTCGTAGCACTTTCCTTCGCGCATATGTTGCGGGCGGGGACGACCTCCAGCCCGCTGTGGCGGCCGGTTGCCAGCCCTAGACACGCGGACGCCCGGATCGGCTCCGAACCCCAACTCAGGCCCGCATCTGTGGGTTAGAGGGGCTGGCAATCGTCCCCTTCGGGTAATGACGTGCATTTCCTATCTTCACCATAGGCCTGCAAGAAGGACTATAGTCCCATTTTACAGCTAGAAAATTGAGGTCTGAGAAGGAGCTGAGCAGCGATGGGGCCAGGACTAGAACCTGAGTTGGCGGACTCCCGCTGACACGTGGTTCTACCTGGGGACCAGCGGGTCTCCAGCGTAAGGGTCCCGCCAGAAGCAAACGAACTTTCATGATCTTGCTTGTCTATATGCCAAAACTGTTCTTCCTTGTGTAGGGCCTTTGCACATGACGCCCTTTAAGCCCCACCCCAATTTCCCACCCCCACCCCCAACCATTTCTTCCAAGAGCTCCTTCAGATTTTAGTTGAGGCGACACTGCCTACGGGAAGCCTCCCAGAACCACAGCACCAGGGCCCTAAAGATGGCTAGGGCATTTGATTAATGTGCAGGATCCCGCCCCTACCCCCAAACTGTAAGCTCCGTGAGGACAGGCAGTGGGTGTGCCTTTTTGTTCAGCATTCTATTCCACCTGCATAATAAGCACTCAAGAAACAGTTGTGAACGAATGCGGGCGAATGAATGAACTAACAGGATCTCTGAAGTGGCGCTTGCTTCCTTACTATCCACTTGTCTGCTATTCGGGGGTGGAGGGAGGGCAGATAATACAAGGGCTGTTTGGAATCTTGGACCTTCCCAACCACAGCTTTTCATTAATGAAACTTGTGCTGCGGTTTGTTCCCCTTCCTCCTCCTAACCCCACCCCTCCGCCCTGTGAGTGGAGGCCGAGCCCTCCCCCTCCCGTTGACAGAATGGAGTCTTCCTAATGCCGATGAATGAAGTGACCGCTAATAAGATGAAACCAGGCCAGAAAGAGCCAAATGAGAAAGTTGGCAGCCTGTAAGTGGTTTTTCAGGGGGAAAAGTGAGAAAATGGACACTAAAATGAATCCTTAAAGTTGTTTTTCTGACCTGCTTAGTGGGAGAGGTGGGGATTCCAGGATGTTGGAGAGCTTCCCAGATGGAAAGAGTTCAGATGCAACAAATATTTACTGACGCCTACTAGGTGCCAAGGGCTCCTTGGGGCTCCATGACAAACAGCTCGAAAGATGCTTGGCACTCTTGAGGCCTCCTTTGAGCCTCCCCCAAATGCTGGACACTGAGGTTCATTGCCTCCATTCTGCAGAAAAAGGAACAGAGGCTCGTGGGGTCAAATGGCCTGTCCAAGATCACTGTGCCAGAATTTTATCCAGAAACAGTTTTCATTGTTTTTTGAAAAATCCAAATGTGATTTTTTTTGTGTGATATAAAAAAAAAATCTCTTAAATTTTTTGATACATGAATTGCAGCTTGATAATTTGCCTGCTTGGATGCCATCTCCCTGGCTGGAAAAATTATCTCCTCCTTGAGAGGTCTCAGATTGACAGAGTTGATCTCCCTCATTTACTAAATCCAGTAACTCTTTCAGTTCATTGAAAGGACTAATAGCTAGAGCTTATTAGTCCTCATCACTTGTTGACTAAGTGGCACTATTAAATTAATGTGTCAAGTACTTTATATGCACTAGCTCATTTAACCTCACCATAACTGCACTGAAATATGCACGCTTTTGGTCCCTGTTTTGCAGGTGAAGAAATTGCAGGTTAAGTAACTTTCCCAGGATCAAGAGCTGGTGAGTAACAGAGCCAGGATTCAAACCCTGACAGTTACCTGCTAGGCACTGTCATGTTAATGGTTTTCAGGATGTTCTCTGAGGAACCCAGGGTCCCACCCTGGAGAAGATGGAGCAGAGGTACCTTTGGCTAGGCAGGCCTGAAGGCCTTGTCCACCCAACCAGGACAGCTCTGCTCTTATCCTCTAAAGCTGAATCTGCAAGATTTTGTTGGACAAAGAGTATCCAGTGCTGAAAATATGAGAAGTTGGGAACTAATAGGCAATTTTGTTGGTCTGACAATTGTATGGCTGTGCTGCTAGCAGGGCAGTAGCCTCTGGGGGCCCAGCTTTATTTCCTGTGTGCATCATCCCGCAGTGCCCAGCCCTGTGTCTCCGTGAATGCAAGCTGCAGCGAATGAAATGTTTCAGAGGGTACTGGGGTAGCTGTTCTCCTGCAGTTTACTCTTTGCTCCCTCCAGAACTTCCAGGGGCACCTACAGCCACTCAGAGAAGACCCTCCCACATCAACTTCCAGCTGGTGCTCATGGAGAGCAAGGACTCTGTGCAGGTCAGGGAGGGCGGGGCTTAGTGGAGTCACCTGAGAGCAGCACAGAGAGCACCTTGATGCTGTGGTTTCAGTTTGTTCCCAGGGATTTTCTGAAGTTATGGGGAGTAGTAAGTGCAACAGCCTCAGGTTAGAGGACATAGGAGCCTCAGGCTTTGGGGACAGAAGAAGAGGGGTCTGCTACCTATTAAGAAGGTAGTGATTCTGCCTTTGGGGGGCGATGAAGACTGAGGTACTGGTGTACATGCAGTCAGCCTGCTGGCTGCCCAACCTCACTCCCTATCCATACCCTTAATGTTTACGACTTAATCATATCCCATTGTGTCCTCCAATGTTAGGCATACAATAAAGTCAGATATTGGCAAAAGCTAAAACAAAAACTAAAAACTATTAGCAAAGACTAAAATCAGACAAAGGTATAAATAAAAATAAATAGTCTGGTTGGAGAAGAGAGTTGGAATGCAGGTGTGCAGATGGGACATCATACACAGTTACTAGAGTCAGACTTCAAAATTAATTTTTAGCTTCCTAGTGGCCAGAGTGAAAAGGAAAACACAATCCATGATATGATTCTATTTTTCTATGAGGATATGCTGAGTTGCTCAAGGGATGATGAGCTTTTCCCTGAACATAGAACGAAAAGAATTTTCTCGAAAGGCCCATTGAATGGAGAAATCAAGGATGAATTTTATGGAGGAATAGAGGGAACCACTTGTCCTTCAAAAAACAGGGCTCCCTGAATAGTACTTCTCTCAGCAGGGCTTTGGATAGGACTTAGGCAGAAGGCAGTTATGGTTACTGTGTTTTGCTGATTAAGTGCAGATCCACCCTCAGACTTTCTATCCAGTCTATGCCCACATGTAATTATGCAGTGAACATTCTCCAAATCAAAAGAAAAAGATGATGAAGTTATGTGAAGTGGGCCTCAACCAAGTATTTTTAAATTTTTACGAATAAAACTTGCATTGATGTTGTATATGTGCCTCTCCCATTGCTTCATTTCCAGACCATGGTTGAAGCAAATTCTCTCAGTCTGTGGAGACCTGGCCCTGATATTGCTGGTTCATTTAGCAGGTGTACCATTCATCTGCAAGGAAGGAAGAAAATAAAGATGTCATTCATAATATTCCTACAGAACCTCCAAGCTAGCCCAGTTCTCCTAGTTTGGGAGGCAATAATTTGTTTCCTGATATATGGGGATGGCTTTTCTTTGGTAGCTGAGACCCAATCAGTCTTCAGAGGTCGTTGTAATTAATAGGTAAGGAAGTGCAAATACATCTGAATTAATAGAGCCACTAGGTGTGACTAACTATAATATGATTACATGTGAAATTAACCCAGAGATCAAACCTAATCAATCCAGACTAATAACTGCCAGGACAACAATTTATGGTTTTAGATGACTTTACTTTGAAAGGAACTAAGGAATATGCAAAGGCTGTGTTTTTTTTTAAAAAGTGTGAGTAGCATACCAAGATTATAAATATGCATGCGGATGATATTACTGTCCAGATGTCGAATAACCAAACCATTATTTATATTGGCAAGTGAGAATAAACAAAATTATAAAACCAGAAATTTGTAAAGAAAAGCACAAATTTTTTAAATGAAGCTGAAATAGTATAGAATCTGAGACTCTCAATGTTACGACTTTTATTATTTATTTAATTCCAGTAACTTAAAAAAATTTCCAAATAATACTTTATAAATGGAATATATAATCTATAAAGAATAAGATAATAAACAGCCATGTACTTATAACTTAGCTTAAGAACCACAACATTAACAAATTCATTGCAGCCCCTTGTACATCACTCCCTGACTATAAACCTTCTTTTCCACACCCCAGAGGTAAACACTATTGGAATTTTGTGTCTTGTTATTGTGGTGGATTATGTTGCCGGCCCCAATTCTTCATCCTTTACTGTATCCACACCTTTCTCTATGTAACTTTGCAGAGCCCTCCCACTGTGGATAAAGCTTATTTCCCTCTCTCTTTGGGTTTGCCCAATAGAGGGAAGTAGAAATGATATGTTGGTTCCGAACACAGGCCTCAGTAATCTTTCCATGTTTCCAGTTGCTTTTTTGCACCTTTTCCATCACCGTAAAAAGAACATGCCTACACTAGCGTGCTAGCCAAGGAAGAGGAAAAAGATACATGGAATGGAGATGAGCCACCCCAGCCAAGCCCAGCCAGGATCAGCCAATGCCCAGCCAAGCTCCAGTTCCATGAGAATAAATGATTGTAGCCTTAGAACACTGAGTTTTAGGCAATTCTTTATACAACATGTTTGTGGCAATTGCTAATTTACATGTACATTCTTCCTTTTCTTTACGGTTATGCTACAGATAAGTTCTCCATCACATTGTTTAGTTTTGCATATTTTTGAACTTTACATAACAGGTAACATACTGGTGAATTCTTTTGCATAGCTGGCTTTAGGATTTAAAAGATCCATGTCAATAATTGAAAAGAGCCCTATAGAAGCCAAGAGTTTTAAAAAATTACAGTAGTAAGCAGGTAAACAGACTTTCAAGTGGGCATCTTGCCAAGGATCATCCACAGCCAGGTCAACACAAACCATCTCAGCAGTGCGTGGATGATAATGCTGTAGAGCAATATAGCAGAAAAGATGAACAATGAACCCTTCGTTCATGGCTGCCTTCCGTCCCATGAAGACTGTGGTGAGACAGAAGAGCTGAAGTATCAGGCAGCCTAGGCCGCACCCCACACCCTCCTTGTCTACTGGCGTAGACTTCAGCAATTATTTTATACTCTCTGAGCCACGGTTTTGCTGTCTGAGGAATGGATATAATAATCCCTCCCTACAGCCAACTGAAAGCAAATTCATTCATTCACCTCTGTGAAAGTGGAGGTTTCGATTCTAACTTTTATAGAACGGGCAGGAAGTGATGGAATTAAGGGCACGGGGTCAAAAGGAAGAGGAATTTTTTCTCCCAAGGCATGGAGAATTTGTGAGTTGAAGGAAAGGCAGTTGATACCTCTCACCACTCACTAAAATTAATTCAAGATGGCTTACAGTCTTGAATCTATGACATGAAACCATAAGAATTCTAGAAGAAAATGTTGGAAAAACTCTTCTAGATATTGGCCTAAGCAAAGAATTTATGAAGAAGACCCCAAGGGCAACAATAAAAATAAATAAATGGGATCTGATTAAATTAAAAAGCTTCTTCACAGCCAAAGAAACAATCAACAGAGCAAATAGACAACCTGCAGAATGGGAGAAAATAGTCGCAAGCTATATATCCAATAAAGGTCTCATAACCAGAATCTACAAAGAGCTCGAGCAGATCAGCAAGGAAAAAATCAAATAACCCCATTAAAAAGTGGGGAAATCATGAACAGAAGCTTTTCAAAAGAAGATAGACTAATAGCCAATAAAGCTCAACATCACTAATCATCAGAGAATGCAAATCAAAACCACGATGAGATATAACCTAACCCCAGTTGAGAATGGCTTTTATCAAGAAGTCTCAAAACAACAGATGCTGGCATGGATGCAGAGAAAAAGAAACGCTTCTACATTGCTGGTGGGACTGCAAACTGGTACAACTTCTATGGAAAATGGTATGGAGATTCCTCAAAGAACTAAAAGTAGACCTACCATTTGATCCAGCAATCTCACCACTGGGTATTTACCCAAGTGAAAAAAAGTCATTTTTATCAAAAAGACACTTGCACTTGAATGTTTCTTGCAGCACAATTCACAATCACAAAGATGTGAAATCAACCCAAGTGCCCTCAATTCATGAGTGAATTAGTAAAATGTGGTATATGTATACTATGGGGTACTACTCAGCCATAAAAAATGAATTAATATCTTTTGCAACCATCTGGATGGAACTGGAGACCATTCTCCTAAGTGAAGTATTGCAAGAATGGAAAAACAAACACCACATGTACTCACTATTAAATTGGAACTAACTGATCAGCAATCATGTGCACAGATGAAAGTAAAACTCAGTGGAAATCAAGCAGGTGGGAAGGGGTGGAAGGGATGGGTGAAATCATACCTAACGGGTACAATGTACACTATCTGAGTGATGGGCACACTTATAACTTTGACTTAAGTGGCACAAAAGCAATGCATGTAACCAAAACATTTGTATCCCCATAATATTCGAAAATTAAAAAAAATGTTCCTCTGCCATCACCTTCTTTCTTGGTAGAGCAGAAGGCAAAGTCATCTGCAGATTTGGGAAGGTCAAGAATAGAGTTAGGGTCCTGTGAAGAAAGTTATTAACACACAGAGGAGAAAAAAAGCCATTCGCAATGCTTTATGTGAAAGATCTTTAAATACTTAAAGTATGTCATCCTGATTATGTCAGGATTTCAGAGAAGTTTTGGTTCAACACTCCCATTTTATGGATGTGAGAACTGAGGTCCAGAGAGGTTAAATCTTGTTAGAAGTCATACAAAGAGTCAGGGTGCATCTGGGATTTCATTCTGATTCCCGTTCATTCTGGTATGTATTTATTACTCTTTGCTTCTAGAATCTGTATATATCCTCTCAGGGAACGGTTTGTCTAGTTGTCATATTAACTTTTGCAATAGACTAAATGTCTGTGTCCTCCCAAATTCATGTGACAAAACTGTAACCCAACTGTGATGGTGTTTTGAGATGAGGCCTTTGGGAGGTGATTAGGTCATGAGGATAGGCCCTCATGAATGGGATTAGTGCCCTTCTAGGAAGAGGCCAGAGAGCTATCTCTCTTTCTTTCTTCCACATGAAGACACAACAGGAAGTTGTCAGTCTGCAACCCAGAATACAGTCCTCACCAGAACACAACCACACTGTCACCCTGATCTTGGACCTCCAGCCCCCGGAACTGTGAGGAATAAATTTCTGTTGTTTATAAGCCACCCAGTCTATGGTACTTTGTTATAACAGCCTGAACTAAGGCAAGGTCCCTTTTGAGACTGGTAAGCCTAGTTCCAGTCACTGTTCCTCATAAATTCCATTGCCCAAAACTTTAACCAAGTTTTTTGTCCTTATCTAAACTCTTACCTCTCATTCTCTCTTGATTCTTCTCCAACCGGGCTTTCTCCCCACCACTCCTCCATCCCTGCTGCTGGGAAGGTCACCAAGACTGCTAGGTTGCTAAATCTCATCATCCATTCTCAGTCTTCAACTTACTTAAGTTGTTAACCACTCCTTTTTGACATAGTCAATCCCTCTTTCCTCTTTGAAACCCCTTTCTCACTTGGTCTTCAGGACGCCACACTCTCCTGCTTCTCTTCCTGCCTCATGGGCTGCTCCTTCTTGGTTCTTTTCCCTGTTTCATTCCCATCTCTCTGCCCCTATAATGTTCAAATGCCCCAGGGCTTAGTTCTTGGGCCTCTTCTCTTTCTCCAAACTCACTCACTTTGGTGATTTCATCCAATCTAATGTCTTTAAATCAACACACTGATGAATTTCAAATTTATATTTTTATCCTTCATCACTTCCCAGAGCTACAGATTCACATATCGAACTGCTCAACTACCATCCCTTCTTGGATGTATAAAAGCTTTCTTAAACTTTCTTAAACATGTTCAAACCCAACTCCCCATCTCTCCCCCCCAAACTCACACAGCCCACTTTGGCAAGTGGCAACTTCATCCACCCCGATGCCCTGTTCAAACTCTTGGAGGCATCTCTGACTTCTAGCTCATACTTCACGGCCAATCCGTGAAGCATGTCTTTGAAATATGTCCTGAATCTCACCATCTCCTGCCACCTCCACCACCATCACCTTGGCCCAAGCCACCATCAACTCTCACTCAGGTTATTTCAGTAGCCGCCAACCTGGCCTCTCTCCTTCCACATTGCTCTCTGGTCTTTTCTAACATTATCCAGAGAGAGCCTTTTAAACACATGTCATGTCATATCACTTCTCTGCTCAAAACCCTCCAATGGCTCCCATTTCACTCCAGATAAATCCGAAGTCCGTCCTATGACCTTTGAGACCTTGCACAGTCCAGCTTTGGGTTAACTCTCTGACTCAGCTGCTCACTTTCCCACACAGAAATGTCTACTACTTGTCCCCTCACAAATGTGATCACACTAAATGCACTGTTCTGCAGTTTAACTGAGCACTGTATCTTGACAGCCTTTTTACATCAGCACCATCTACTCCATTCTTTTTAACAGCTTTTAGGAAAATGTTTATGATATAATGCTTATGTGACAAAAGCAGCATACGAGTAATATGTAGAAGAAATATTGCCTTAAATATGTGTAAAATTGAAAAAAAAAACAATACTGGAAAGAAATATGCCAAAATGATAAAAACGTTTGCTGTGGATTAAAAATTTGATTATGTTTGTTTTCCTCTCTGCTTCTTTCTGCTTTATTCACACAGTGACTAAAGAGTATACAAATATGCATGTGAACAAAAAGGCCAGAAAATGTCCTTTAGCAGGCAAAAGAATAAATACATTTTCATAAATGCACACAATGGAAACTACTCAATGATAAGGGAGGACCTACTGATACACACGACATGAGTAACTCTCAAAAACATCATGCTGACTACAAGACGCGAGACACACATGAGCTCATGCTGAATGATTCAATTTATATAAACTTCTAGAACAGGCAAAATTAATCTACAGTTACAGAAAGCAGATCAGTGGTTTCCTGGGGCTGGGGTGCTGCAAAGAGACACTAGAGATATTTTGAGGGGATAAGGTAAATTTTCTATATCCTGATTGTAGTGATGTCTACATGGGTATATATACATTTGTCAAACTCATTAAACTGCACATTTAAAATGGATGTGTTTGTTTTACATAAATTTTATCTTAATAAAGTTGATTTTTTCAAATTTCAGAATACTACAGGGGTGCAAACACTTTGGTCACATAAATTGCCTTTGCACCACCTGTGTCAAAGCTACAAGAGTTCCCATCCCCCAGACAGTCTCTTAGACTTTTAAATACAGGAGTGTCTAATGTCCAACTGTAAGTGGTTTGCCATTCACTACTGCTGAATTACCAGTAAAAACTGTCCCACAGACGACTCCCTGCTGGGGCTATCAAAGGAAAGGAACCAACCATCTCTCGTTGAGGGATGCTGGGGTAAAGGAACAGGTAGAGCATGCCAGGTGAGAGGAAGAAGAAGAACTCAGCGAAAGAATGGGAGCAAAGGTAACCAGTAGAAACATTACTGTACACACGCATTCCCAGAAGCAAGGGGGAGGATGTCAGGCTTCCCTTTGCGTACAGGATGGGCGTTCAAGCTGTTTCATGTAGGTACAAGTTCTCACCCTCAGGTAGATTAGAGTCAAATGGATGACCTGGTGCCAAATGTCAGGAGCTACCTATAAACAGTAAAAAAAAGTCATTGATATTTGTTCACTGAGCTGACTTAAAACTCAAATCCCTTTTTGAAAACAGGAGTTGAATTTTCTTGTTCTGAGGTTTTCAGAGTTAGTTAGGAATAAAATCATTAAGTCAAATTGGAAAAAAAATAGTTTTCACCAGAGTTCCTCTTGGAGAGAGTTCTATACAGAGTCAAAAGGAATAACTTGATATGCTCTTTGGAATAGTAAGAGGTAACCTTTACTCAGTACTTTTTATATGGCAGGCCCTGTTCTGAGTCTTTTGTAAGTATTAAATCATTTAATTTTCATTGGAACTCTATGAAGTAGGTACTGGTATTATCCCTAGTTTCTAGATGAGAAAACCGAGGCACATAGAGGTTAGATAATTCATTCAGCGTCACAAAACTGGTGAGTGGGAGAGTTGGGATTTTATCCCAAGAAGTTGAGAAATCACAGCTGGGGCAGGGGATGGAGGAAGTCTGTGCTACTGACATCAAGTGGGTAGAGACCAGGGTTGCTGCTAAACCTCCTGCAATGCACAGGAATGCCCCCTTCACCCCTCAACAAAGAATTATCCATTCCCAAGTGTCAACAGTACCAAGGTTGAGAAACACTGCTTGCAATCCCACACTATACCCCGTGTGTGTGTGTGTGTGTGTGTGTGTGTGTGAGCCCCCCAAGAGCTATTAATACTATTTATACTATTGGCATTCTACTGCTTTATAAGAAGGTGGGCCTGGCTAACTGCATAGATTTTGTTTTACTGAGAGGAATGTGCAAATTAGGGGCAAGAGTGGAATTGTTTGGGACAATGAAAAGCAACTGAGCATTTTGCGGTGGAAGGGTTTCTGTGGAGAAAGGCCACAGGTTATGGTGGGAGAGAAGGTGATCGAGAAAGGGCACACACCTGGTGGAAATGTTTGGAGAGTTTTGATGTGAGCCCTCTTTTTCAGTTCTCTAACATTTTATTAAAATTTGCATTGCTTGATAATGTCTTGCATAACGGATTTTCTTTTGGAGGGAATGAAAAGAAATACAGAGGTATTAATACGTGCCCCCCGCCCCGACATATATATCACAGAATGGAAACATGCGGCTTGCTCATGGGAGGAGATGAGAGTTACACATCTCGGGCAATTCTGTAGCCTCTGCAGAGAAAGAAGACACCATGGCGGCCATACCCCTGAGTGCCATCTGCAAAACCCTGAACAAGCTCCTCCACTGTCAGGGCTACATGCCAATGCCTCCCAATTTTTTGTCCTCAGCCCAGTCCTCACTTCAGAGCTGCAGACTTCTTTATCTAACTCCCTCTTGGATATCTCCACATACTTATCAAAATTAACATTTTTGAAACTGAACTCATGATCTATTTTTTTCTCTATTCTCCTCCCACCTTGGCAGTTGATGGAATTACCCTGCAATTGTTCAACCAGTAATCACCAGAGACCCCCTATCTTTGTCTCTCAACAGCTTCCCCATCCATCACCAAATCTCTCCCTAAAGTATCTCTTGACAGCGACCCTCTCTTTTCTAGCCACAAATGTCACAAATGTATGTCCATTTTTGCTATTAATGTTCAACAGTAAAGTGGAAGGGCACAGTTCCTCCAAATCAATATGTTGGGCTCTTTCTGCCTCTAGCTTTATAAATGACCCAGAAAAAAAAAAAAAAGAACAAATGTAAATTCATGGTGAGTGCTGATGATACAGAATTATGTGGCAAGCTGGGGCCAAGGGCAAAGAGCAGGAAAGATTCATCATGACTGAGAACGGCTCAGCAATTGAGCTGACACATGGTCAATTAAATATGTTCACAGGAAGCGCTAGAGAAGTCTGCAGTGAGGCCCACGGAAAGAAGGCGGGCTTGGACCAGCTGAGTCAGAACCAGAGCCGAACACCTCACCTGGGGAGGGAACCTCAGCTCCTAAAACATGAACAGATTAGGGTTGAAAAGAAAAGCTTAGATTCACCAATCCCAGGCAGGAATATTCTGCCCCCCGCCCCCATCCTTTTTTTTTTTTTTTTTTTGAGACAGAGTCTCACTGTATTGCCCAGGGTGAGTGCCGTGGTGTCAGCTTAGCTCATAGCAACCTCAAACTCCTGGGCTCAAGCAATCCTCCTGCCTCAGCCTCCCGAGTAGCTGGGACTACAGGCATGTGCCACCATGCCCGGCTAATTTTTTCTATATATTTTTAGTTGTCCAATTAATTTCTTTTTTTATTTTTAGTAGAGAC
>CAUYSK010076550.1:0-16048 GCA_963575035.1 Avahi laniger
GAAATTAATTGGACAGCTAAAAATGTATAGAAAAAATTAGCTGGGCCTGGTGGCGCATGCCTATAGTCCCAGCTACTTGGGAGGCTGAGGCAGTAGGATTGCTTGAGCCCAGGTGTCTGAGGTTGCTGTGAGCTAGGCTGACGCCATGGCACTCACTCTAGCCAGGGCAACAAAGTGAGACTCTGTCTCAAAAAAAAAAAGGGAACTTGGTATGGAGGGTATGCAGGAGTGGGAAGGAGGTGCTGGTCAGCGTGACTTGTCCCAGTGACTATCTTGAATTATCGCTCCCCCTGGTGAATGGCTGGTGCCGTCTGGAAGGCTGTTGAGCTACAGATGAAATGTGGCCTTGAGGCAATCTCCTGCTGGGGATCTGGATTGTTTCAAGACTCAGTCTCTGGAACTTTTTAAGCAAGCACATAATTAGATAGTGGAAACTTGTTCCAGGGAGTGAGTGCCTGGTGGAAAGGAGAGTAAGGTCAGTATTTCCTCATTAAGAGCATAACAAGAAACCGGCAGGAAAATTTCAAAATGGAGTTCTGAAAAACAGGGAACTGTTTAAAAGCCGACTTCATAATACTCCATACCGTAGACTTAAACACACCCACCCAGGCACAGGCCGGGCTGCTCTAGGGCAGAGCAGAAGGTATGAGCCCTATGGGTAACTCGCTCCCAGCAAAAGGCAGAAGAGGAAGTGCCTGGGCTATGCGTGTTTCTTCTTCTAGATTTATCTATTGGATGAATCACTGCATGGCCCGGGGGAGAGTCAGGGCAGGGTACAGGGTAGCCGGAATGGCACACCAATGGACATGCCTCCTTAGGAAGGATCTTTTGCTAGAGAGAAAGAAGCTTTATCCTCCAAAAATAAGTTGTAAAATCTAGAGAGAGCTCAATTATTTAGTCCTGCTTTCAGTAGTTTAAGATGGTCTGCACTGTACAGTTTTTTGGTGTACTGTGATAGAAAAAGTCAGGGAGGTTGTATGGTGAGCAAACTTGGAGAATGACTGCCCCTTTTTACAAATAGAAGTAGGAAGGACTACATCACAGTCCTGTTTTCTGATTTCCTTTTTTTTTGGTGACATTTAAAAAAATTTGAGATATGATTTACGTAACACTAAATATACAGTGGTTTATTCACAATGTTTCGTAGTATTACCATTAATTTCAGAACATTTCCATCACCCCCCACCTCTGTTCCCTTTAGCAGTCATTCCCCATTCCCCACCCCATGCCCCACTTCTTCCCCCTTCCCCTGGCACATTAAAGTACCTCTGGGAAGTCAGGGCCAAAGCCTCTGATGTCTGTGGCCTTGCCCTCCCGGTTTCAAGATGGCTGCTGTAGCTCCAATCATGATATTCACCCTACAATCAGAACGAGAGACGGTGCAAGTGCAGTACCCCTGGCTGAGTCAGCCCTTGTTGAAAAGCCGTCCTGAAAGCCTAAGCCAATGACATGGTTTATATCTCGTTGCCACCCCATTATAGGAAGACTGGGGCACACAGAAGGGCACATTGCTGCTCCAAGTAAAATCAGAGTTCTGCCAGAAAAGGGGAGAATGGATTTTGTGTATGCAACTAGCAGTGTCTGCCACAAATGTTCATATAGTAAACAAATTTAAAAACATGATTGTTACATTTGGTATTCTTTCCCAAGTAGTGATACAAAAGGACACATTACAGAAAGACTGTGATCTTCACGGTCTTAACCACAAACATTACATCCATAACCATGATAACCTAAATTTCTATTAAGTCCATATTGAATCTTTCATATATGATTTATCTCAGTCTTATTTTTTTCCGTATATCACTGCCTAAGTAATAGGTAACACTTGTATTATTCAACCAGTTTTTCAAGCAGTAGGAACTTAGCCTAAAATTGTGTCTCAAACTTAAATGACATTCCGTAACTCTACTGTTTTAAGATTTGTTTAATAAATATATGTTTGTGTGTCTTTACCATTCATAGTTATAAATGTTTTTGAAATATAAAACTTTAAAAATTTAAATCAAATTAACATATGCACAGAGATTAAAAAAAACTCAAACAGTATAGAAGGGCTGGTGATGAAAAGCAGCAGTCACCACATCCTGCCCCGCTTCCTAACCCAAATCCTGAAAGTTCTATAAGACAAACAATTTAACCATTTTTCCTTAAATTCTTGTGGTTGTTATATCTTTATTATGTATATACTATGTGAGTTTGGGCCATAATACCAAAAAACACAATCCCAAACACCATAATCTTGAATGTTGAAATACAGAAACATCAAAATTCCTGAAGTCTAAAATCCCAAAAATCACAATTCTGAAAGATCAAAATCCCTAAAACATAATTGTGGAAAATATGATATGAAAAAGTTATTTAAAAGGCTTTTTTTTTTACATTTTTAAAAGGATTTATTTGAAAAACATAAAAACACGACATTTTGTAGACCACTTTACTCAATAAGATAGGCAGTAATAACATGCATATTTTTGCAAGTATAAAACTCAATTATACTAATGACAGTTGTACAGAGTAACAGTTATGGGTAGACTAACTGTATTCATAAGGAAATAGGTCAAAAAACAAAATGCATAAACATGTCATT
Organism: Avahi laniger; assembly: GCA_963575035.1. Lineage (NCBI taxonomy): Eukaryota > Metazoa > Chordata > Mammalia > Primates > Indriidae > Avahi > Avahi laniger. Next base: position 2,591 of record CAUYSK010076550.1, read on the forward strand.
ATGGTTGGTAGTTGTGTGCACCCAACTTCATAACTGTGGTTGTCCGAAATACCATGACAGACAACCTATCTTTTTTTGAGATCAATCAAAGCATGTGACAGGTCACAACTGCATACACAGTCGCCCAAAGAGCTGAAATTTTGAGAAATTTTATCTTTCACAAATGCAGATGTGTAAAACAGACATCTCTACATTTCTTAAGGAAGTTTCAATGTTTTTACGTACATGTATATTGCTTACACACAAAATCAATGTTGTGATAATGCACTTCCATGGAGTCAAATTTCCAAAAAATGCCTAAAATGAATTAGAACACTCTAAAAGTCTTTACACAATTTTTACCTCTAGTACTGGAAATGATGTAAATATGAAATACATAGCATAGCATATTGTAAAAAATAATGTCGACAGTTTAAAATAGTGGAGAAAACTGAAAAAAGAAAATAATAAAAAAACTAAAAAGAAAATTTGACATATGAAAAAGTGTATTTCAGGGCTAGATTATGGACAATTGCAAGGAGGTAGTCCGTAAGAACTGGCCAACTTTCATGATCATTAACTATGTATTGATGTCTTACATCACAATGCATAGCTACTTTTTTTCTTTTAGGATATGGCTATCTTTGGAGAAGACATTCAAATTCATTTTGTACATACACTGATCTTTTTGGAATTCTTCTGTGATTTGATATACATTGACATGAGCATTCCTTATTAAGTTTTCCCATCTTCTGTGCCATGCTTCTGTGTTGTTTTGGACATATGGAAATCCATTCTGCATGCACTCCTATACACACCACAGATGTGGTTTGTGATCAAACAACACTGTTTCGTAAGTGTCTTATCTTATCATGCACATAATTATTTTCAAACTAGTCAGTAATTTTGCTGACTTCTTCAGGCAAATGCAACTTTATTTTTATTTTTCGAGACAGAGTCTCACTTTGTTGCCTGGGCTAGAGTGTTGTGGCATCACCCTAGCTCATAACAACCTCAAACTCCAGGCTCAGGCAATCCTCTTGCCTTAGCCTCCTGAGTAGCTGAGACTACAGGTGTGCACCACCACGCCCGGCTAATTTTTTTTTTCTTTCTATTTTTAGTAGAGACTGGGGATCTCACTTTTGCTCAGGCTGGTCTCAAATTTTTGAGCTCAAGCAATCCTCCTACCTTGGCCTCCCAGAGTGCTAGGATTATAGTCATGAGCCACTGTGTCTGGCCTCAAACACAGCTTTAATTCATTAAAAGCTCCTGGAATTTTATCAGCTGGAAGAAATGCCAATGGAGACAAATGACACAGTTTTAAACTGAAGTTTTCATCATTTTGGCTTCTTGTGGCCAATCCACTCACTCATCTGAATTTTCCACCAAGTGCATTAGGCTGGAGGGATAAAACAAATTTTATCAGTAACACCTTGAAATTCACTCTTAGAACACTTGATTGCACCTAATTCTGTCATTATGTTAACAAACCTGCAAGGAGGGTGTTTCCTCTGTTACTCGCTGCACAGAAAGCCAGTTATTGAGACTACGAGGAATGTCAAGGAAGAGATGAGATTTACTACAGAGGATGTCAACCAGAAGGTGGGAGGACTACCTTAAATCCGCCACCCTGACCTATGGGGTCGGGCTTTTCTAGAGATGAAATGAATAATGCATGGAATGAGCATCATTACATGTTTGGGGTGGAGTGCAAGGCATGAAAGCACAGTGAGAAATCATACTGGGACGTACATCTCGTGATCGAAAAATGGTGGATAAGCCCCTCCCAGGGTGGAGATTTTAGTAGTATAATGAGCTAGGGGGTAATATTGGTCATTCTTTCAGTCTTCTGTGCTTGTGGGTTGTGGGGAGTAGGTTGCTCAGTGAGTCCTTGGGCAAGATTTGGTGGAATGCCGCTTATCTTGACTTCTCTGAACAATGGGGTAGTGTAAACCCTTGTGATTATCTCGTTACTGCAAGGAGGGTCCACTGTTTCTGAAAAAACAATTCAAAAGGGCAGGGATCAGTGAAACAGAAAATTACAAAATTCTGGTCAGCAAATCTTACTGGCCTGGGAAGTTGAAAAATAAGAGAACTGCACAAAGGTATTTTCGTTCAGGGAGCTGGTTACAATTATGGTTTGGAGATTCAGTTGAAATCCATTTTTTTCTGCAATGTCCACAAAACCTTTAAATAAGTATTCATAAAGGGCTTCACTTTTCTCCAGTCATTTATACATAAATGAATGGATAACTTCTAGAATTTTCGGATCCAACAGGGTTATGAATTGTATAGAGTTGTTGAAAATAGTGGGGATAGTTTTAAAAGTGCCATCCATTAACCAAAGTGAAGCATGCACTAATTTTTCTATGTTAGATTTAGTGGTAAATATAAGAAGACTATCTTCTTTGACAATCGAATCCCTAACCAATAATAGTTCACCATTTAATGTGTTTTGTTTCACTGGAGAAACCTTTATATCGGTAAGTATCCTTGGTTTAGAAGGTCAATGAGCTTGTCAAATTCTTTTTATTCTTTAATGAAAGGCATTTTTTTGAAGACAAGCAAGGCGCTTGTGTGAAGGGACAGAAGTCATACATGACCGAATAATTTGGCAGGGGAGATTTCTTGTATATTTTGCCTGCGTTTTCACTTTTTCCGTGATCTGTGAACCATTGAAACGTTGATGGCATATCTTCCCCACCTCATCCACTCAGTCTGCCTCAGACTTACACAACGATCTCTGGATACACCCTCACAGACCACCCGAAATAATGCTTTACCAGGTTTCTAGCTGTTCCTTAATCTAGTCAAGCTGACGCCTAAAATTAAGTCCACAAATGCAGCCCCTGTCAGCTGGGCACCCAGACATGTCTCCTTAAACCATATTTAATTTCCAAACAAAGACAATAACAAGGTTAGTTCTATCTACATCATGCTACTAACATAATGCAACTATCCTGCATACAACCGAAAACATATTAATCTCGTCCCCGGAATTAGGCTTTCAGACTTTTAACATTTGGGATTTTAATCTTTCAGGATTGTGATTTTTAGGATTGTAGACACTAGGGATTTTAGACTTTAGGGATTTTGATCTTTCAGGATTTCAACATTTGGAATTACGGCATTTGAGAATGTATCTTTTGGAATTATGATAAGTACCAACACTATGTATATGCCTAATGTATAGTGTGTACACTATCCTATACAGTATATATGCTATATATATCTAATATACATATATATTATAGATTTATATGTAGACATATGTATCTATAATATGTATATCTATTAAATATATGTATATGTTCAACCACTATATGTTATCACTATGTAAAGTTCTGCTAGAATCAACATAGGATTCTTTAGACTCATTTTAGAGCTTTGAATGCAGTAAATTTAGCATCATCACTTTGAAAATAAACTTAAATTCTAATCAATATGGTTATATGTATATTCGCAATGTTAAAAGTAAATTATTATGGGGTAGTTAAATATTTCACTTAAATATTTATCAGCTAGTTTTTCTTTTGTTCATTTATTCAACAACCATGTCGTGAGCTCTGGTCTACGTGCTGGGGACACAGTGATGAGCAAGACAGAAAAAAATCCTGTCCTCATGGAACTTACAGTTAACTGTAAAGGTAGGAAATAAAAAAGTAAACAAACAGAGTACTGTCATGTGGTAATGAGCACTATACATATGCAGAAAACATACTGGAGTGTATTGATGTTTTAGATACATTGTCAGGGAATATGTCTCTAAAGAGGTTCCATTTATGCAGAGATGTGAATAATGAACCAGACATGGGAATGTCAGGGGAAGAGGATTTTGGGCAGAAGGTATAGTCAGTGCAAAGGCCATGAGGTGGGAATATGCTTGACGTGTTTACGGAGCCAAAGGAGGCAAGTTTGGCTGGAATGGAGTGAGAAGAGAGGGGATACTAGGGAATGAGGTAGAAACACTGGAAAGAGGCATGGAGGCTGTGGTAACCAGAGTACATTTTATTTTGAGTGTTATGGGAGACAGCTAGAGGGTTTTCAGCTGGGGAAGGAACTGATTTGATTTTATTTAAGAAAAGAAAACCACCTTGGCTGCTCTATGGAGAACACACTGTAGGAGGGCAGAACTGGAAACAGGTAGACTAGTTAAGGAGGTTCTTGCAGTAGATGAGTTAAACATTATTACCTATTTTTATAGAAATACACTTGGGACAGAATTAAGCTATTTTTCAGGAAGTCTTCAGTAAAGTTTGTGGACTAGAAACAATTTAGAAAATGAGTGCAATGTGCGCGTTTGAATATTTAACTATGTGTGGTACACAAATATGCCCTGATCTCAGCTTTGGGCCTTTGCACATGCTCTTCCGTCTGTAATGCTGTTCTACACTCATCATACTAAATTTTGCTCAGTATTTGAATCTCAACTCTCAGAACCGTTTTTTAACAAGTCTGCCCTAAACGCACCCAAGACTGGGTCATGGCTCTGTCCTGCAGACTCTCATTTGCATCTAGGTTTACACATCTTATAGCTCATAATTGTTTTATATTTTAATTGGCAGTTTACTTACTTGTCTGTCTTTCCCACTAGACTGTAAACTCTTAGATACAGGAACTGTATCTTACTCATCTCATTCTGTGGACTTAGAATTAGACAAGTAAAAATATTTGTGAATAATCAGTGTTTACCTGTGTTTATTAAATACACCTGAGTTAGTTACCCGATTCTTAGATTATGTGAAAAAAAAAATTCCATAAATAGGTTAGAGTAGGTAATTTCCTTAACCCTGCAACACATAATGAATGGAATATCTGTGTTCAATACCTCTTTTAGAAATTTCTCAAACTCCATCAGCTTACACTAATGGCTTTTTTTGTCATCAGTGAATAGATGGTGGAAGGGCTGCTTGGGATTCATAAGTGTTGAAAGGATGTTGCTTCTCACTGGGGGTATGTTGTCAATTTCCCTCTCCGGGAATTTCCAGCAGTAAGTAGGAAGGGTGGAGCGAGCAATCTAAGTGACAGGCTCTCTAGGAAGACACCAGGTCCAATTAGGGTGCAGGAGAGGGGGTATTCCTTTTCATCATCATTACATAGTTTAGTTCATGTAGTGCTGCTGACTTATAAAGTAGGTGAGGCAACAGTGATATGCAAGTTCATGACTTAATACCAACACCATCTTGAACAGGGTCAGTGGGAAGAGCATAAGATCTGCAGTACCCTACAAGATTTTAGTTTTCCCCTTTGTGATGCAATTCTCGACCTGAAATATAAACCCTTTTCAAACCTCTGATAGATTTTCCTTTAAGGTGGAATCAGCCATTGGTTCGAAACTTTAGTGGGCATAAGGATCATCTGGAAAGTATGTTAAAACCAGATTCCTGGACTCCACTTGCAGAGTTTCTCTAGGTCTGAAAAGTGGTCCGAGAATTTGAGTCTCCAAAAAAACTCTCAGGTGTTGCTAGCTCGTGAACCACACTTTAAAGAGGAAAGAGACAGACCACGTGTTTCCAATGTGTCTGTACTTCACTTGCATGTGCTTTCTCTTTTCATAATGCTAATATATGGGGCTGTTCACTGTTGGGGATCTCAGGAATATGCACAATACAGCCTTGACCAAAACCTTCCATCTACTTACGTGCTCAGCGTCTCACTGTGTTCTGGGATCCCCTCACTCTTATGATAAAAAGACTTTGGTTTGCACAGTTCTGCCTATTTTCTCTCCTAGTTTGCCTCTCTCTTCTACATCGTCTGGTTGACCTCAAGTTTCTTGAATTTTCTGCCAATCCCTTTTATATCTATACCAGCTAATGTCTTTCCCTCTGTCTTTATAACGAAGTGCCTTTTTGATTCTCCTGCAGATCAGTTCTTCCCACTCATCATTCCTCCACCTTTAACATGTATCTTTTAAAATATTTTTATAGCTCTGTAAAAATTCCATTTGTGATACTGTCCTGCAACTTTATTGCTTTGCTGCTCTTTTTCTTCATATTCATTTGTTATCACAATATACTACCATCAGGAAACATTATTATAAATCTGCTTATAAAACTACATAAAAATATCTAAGCTACTGATCCTTTCTTCTGTATCCTCTTAACCAAACTCAATTGCTGTATGTATTATAGAAGCAATGTCCTTTGGCCTCTTTGGAGATTAGATCTATCCTCTGTGATTTCTCAATGTATTTTTTTCTAATTATTTTTCTAAATTCAGTAACATTCACCTTTTTTAGTGTCCAATCAATGACTTTTGACAAACACATACCGCCACAATGAAGATATCGAACAGTCCCATCACCCCAAAAAGTTCCCTGTACCCCCTCATAGCACTCTCTCCCTTCTACTCCCAGCCCTTGGCAACTACTAATCAGCTTTCTGTCTTTATAGTTTTGCCTTTTCCAGAATGTAGAATTACACATTATATGTGAGTCTGGCTTCTTTCTCTTAGCATCATGCATTTGTGATTCACACATGTCATTGCTTATATCCATAGTTCATTCCTTTTAATTGCTGTGTAGTACTTCTTTGTGTGGATCTACCACAGTTGTTTATCCATTTCCAATTTTAAAAAATGACTATGTCCTCTCCTTCCCTACATTGAAGCTTTTTTGTAGTAATTTGGCTTCTTGGGTGTTAAAAAGCAAATTTCCAAATTTCCTGTATGTTCTGGGTGGGAATAAAAACTAAGTTGCAATAGGGTCTAACAAGCCCTGTATTTCTGCTCCTGACACATTCCTGATGTTTCTTTACTTAGGCCCATTTTAACCAAGTCTCAAGTAGGAGCTCAGATGTCAGGCATATCTATCCCAAAGAAGCCTGTTCTAATGCACCCTTGTAGATCAAGGGTCTTTCAAGTCGCAATTTGCAAGAATGTCCTGAGATCTATTATTTGGGGTCATTGCTGTAATTCCCGGAAGAGATTCCCTACCCTTTCCCCTAAAATGGTTCCACATCTCAAACACACATTCCTGATAATTTGGAACCAATTTGCCTTTTGTTTCGCCCCTACTTAGGACTCAGTTCTCTGTGTATCAGTGTTTGGTTCCAAACAACCCAGGGTATGAAATCCCATAGCATTCTTGACTTCTGTCTGAGATGGGACTCCCATAGTTTTGCAGGCTGGATATCTAAAGTATAAGATACCATGGTAGTTGGCCAATGTAGAACAGCCTGATCTACCATACTCTAGGTAGAGAAAACATAACCAAGACCAACAATACTACACAACCTATATGTTCAAAGTATGAACATGATGTAACGTATACGCTATGGATTCTAAGAGTTATTTCCATTTTAGTTAATTCTCATGAGTTCTGGGGCTTCAGAGCCAAGTTATGGTCAAACATATCATTTCATGATATATTTGGTTCTATAACTAGAAATAAAATAAAAACATAAATGTTTTATTGCATTTAAACTTGAATTTTGTCCTTGCATTTAAAGAGGAAATCCTACAAGCTGAGGACAGCTAAATTTTTTTTTTTTTTTTTTTTTGAGACAGAATCTCACTCTACTGCCCTGAGTAGAGAGCCGTGGCATCAGCCTAGCTCACAGCAACCTCAAACTCCTGGGCTCAAGCAATCCTTCTGCCTCAGCCTCCTGACTAGCTGGGACTACAGGCATGTGCTACCATGCTCGGCTAGTTTTTTCTATATATTTTTAATTGTCCGATTAATTTCTTTCTATTTTTCAGTAGACACGGGGTCTCACTCTTGCTCATGCTGGTCTCGAACTCCTGAGCTCAAATGATCCTCCCACCTCAGCCTCCCAGAGTGCTAGGATTACAGGCGTGAGCTAACGCGCCCAGCCCGAGGACAGCTAAATTTTATGCCAAATATACTCAATCCTTGTAATAAGCATTTTGTTTTATTTAGCATTTAAAAATAGAATGAATATATATTTCAGCATTTCATTATACTTTGGTTTTAGAATATTACCCATTTCCTCCCTAAAAATCTTCCTTTTCTCTTCTCATTTTAAAAGGAAATAATTTTTAAAAACACTTCCTGAATACGCTCAGATATTAAACTTTTTATTTATTTCATTTACTTACTATACTTAAATATATTAGTACCCCCTTGTCCATGGGGAATACAGTCCAAGACCCCCAGTGGATGCCTGAAACCACAGACAGTGCCCAACCCCATATATGCTAAGCACTTATCACACACTGTAGCCATAACTTTTGCAGTTTGACGTGTCACAGCAAAACTAGCAAAAATTTCTTTTGCCTTCTTCACAATTTCACTGATAGAAGATTCATTCATGCTTAACCACCTCAGCAGAGGATTTTTTTCTTTCCTTTTACATTTGTACTTAAAGGAAGCACTTTATGGTTTCTCTTTAGCATATCCAAATTGCCAGCATCATTACTCCTGTGCTTTGAAGCCATTCTTTTTTAAAATGTATTAATTAATTTATTTTTTATAGAGATGGAATCTCTCTATGTTGCCCAGGCTGGTCTTGAACTCCTGGTTTAAAGTGATCCTCCCACCTCAGCCTCCCCAAGTGCTGGGATTACAGGTGTGAGCCATTGCACACAGCCTGAAGCCATTACTAAGTATTACAAAATAAGGGTTACTTGAATACAGCACTGTGGTCCTGTGAGATCGATTTGATAACTCAGACAGCTACGAAGCTATTTAATGGGCAGGAGCCTGCATGCTGGGCAAAGGGATGAGTCACACCCTGGGGGAGACATCTCGAGATTTCATCACAAAACTCAGAACGCAAGCAATTTAAAACTTATGAATGGCTTATTTCTGGAATTTTCCGTTTAATATTTTTGGACCACAGTTGACTGCAGGTAACTGAAACTTCAGGGGGTGAAACCGTGGATAAGGGGGACAACTGTAGATGAAAGTTAAGTCAGAAAATATATAATTTTTAAAAAGGTGGACAAGCTGACATTTCTTTTTGTCCTTCTTTTATACAGGTGTTTGCTTCAGAATGGTAAGTCAAATCAATCTGTTTATTTATTTATTTTTTTGATTTTTTCCCCTGTTATTTCTAATCACTGAGAGGGGTTTGCTGCTTTGTGTTAGTCTACCGCTTATTTCCTGTCCTTGATAGCAGATGAAGAAATATATGTATTTCTTTGAAGTTACTGATTGAAATTACTTCAGTACAAGTGAAAGTGTACTCTCCCTGAGATTTTTATTAAAGCTAAAAACATTACAGCTTTCCTAGTTTTTAGTTAAAATTTTCTATGAATTTCAAAAGTACCTCTCTTGGGGTGATTTGAATTAAACATTTTGATCAGGTACATTGAATACAAGGTATGGGTCTTAAACATGTTCTGGAGATGAAAGAAACCCTCCAGGTGAGGGTACACTGCAAAATGAAAAATGCTAATGTTGTATAAAGAGGTGGTTCCAAGGTTTTTAGCAGTTAAAGCTCCTTGTTGCTTTTTAAGTTTAATTTTTTAAAAAATGCTTCTTTCCTAAAAGTTAATTGTGGCATGTATCTTTCACCTGCTCTCTGAGCTGAGAGTCACTAGATGAGGTCCCAATCCCTGAGGATTCCAGCAAAGTCTCGGTATTTTGAGGTAGCCCCCTCCCCCGCAATTCAGATTCCCTCCCTTTTCATTAGTATCTAGTAAGAGCTTGACTTATTTTCAAAACTAACTCCTCTATCAGTCTTAGCTGTAGCTGTTTTGGTTTGTGTTGTTTCATCTGGTTGGGGATGTAGAGGGTAGAGATCTTGATCACCCGGTCCTCCAAATGGAAGAGTATGGTTTTGAAAAGTTCTAGTACACTGGATCCACAGGAATTTTAGTATGATGTAGTTAAAATAATTCAAAATCACGGTGTTGCTAGTTATGTAGCATAACCGAATTTGGAACTGGGAAAAGGAATTTAAAAAACTATTAAGAATAATAGGGGAGATTAATTCACACATAGATAGTGATAACATTTCTGTGCCAAGTCTGGCGCTAACAGAAAACATCAGAATCTTTTAATCCTACCATAATTACAAACCAGCATGTCTCAGCTAGTGTTCTTGCTGGTTTAATTTTCTTATTAAAATTATTTCCCCCATTTTTGCTGGAAATTTCAAAATGTTTTAGTCTCTATTTCTGTTTGTTGATCATAAGTGGATATTTTCCCTCAGTGATTAAGCATCTTGGGTTGGTGATCATTTGGAACCCTGATTAACAATGTAATTTAGTGTCAGCAGGCATGAGGGCAATGCAGCTGAATTTTATGGATCCCAAAACACACCATAGAAACCGTTTCTGAAACAATTCCCACTATCAGTTTATTTTTTTAAAAATATGTTTGTCTTCGCTGAAAGTGGAATTTAACAAAAGATAACCATTGAAGTAAAGATTCTTATTAATAAAAGTGTTACTATAGGCCAGCTACACGATTGTTGGCATGGGATATGTTTTAGGGAAAAAAATGATTATCAGGTTAGCCTTTTTTAAATGTTAGAATCAAGTATGTTATGAATTCAGACTTTTGATGATGGACTTCATCTCTTTTGTTTTTTCCTGAAACCAGTACACAGAAGGTGAAGCTAAGAAAATAGGAGTGGTTGGCTGGGTGAAGAACACAAGCAAGGGCACCGTGACAGGCCAGGTGCAGGGCCCTGAAGAGAAAGTCAATTCCATGTGAGTAGTAAGACTTGTAACACACATGTGACATTTAGGAAGCCGCTTTAATGTTTTGTTGGACATTAAGAATAGTACTGATGTACAACATAGTATTTGTAGATTATAACCAAACTAACATGTTTTTAGGCAGGCCAGTGTGGAAATTCTGAGTTGGGAGTGTTTACCATTGGATTTCCACCTTGAGCAGGCCTCGGGAAGAGCTGTTGCATCACTCTCTTTATGCATTTGTCCTGTTGTGTCCCCTCCAGCATGGGGGAAACAGCTAGGGCCCAGCTAGTTCTTATTTGAAGTGTTGTGAGGGCGGCGTAGTACCTTCGGATGCCTCATGAAGTTCTTAAAGTAGCCTTCAAGGTAAAAAGATTTTCATCTCCTTTTTATTGTTTAAGGACTTTAGTTACCTAATTGTGATTTTATTTTTACTGTCAATGAAAGAGTGTCTGGTTGCCATAATATGAGTCCTTACAGTCCAAACGAGGACAGATTAAGTAATATGGGAAAAGTACCTTGTGTATACAATGTCGTTTTCAAAGGCCTTGTCTTTTTAACTTCCTAACTTCCACTGCTCTTGTAGTCTTTTTTTTTTTAAATAAAAAAATAGCTAACATTTATTGAGCATTTAAAACATGTTGGGCAATATGCTAACACTTCACATGAATTATCTCGTTTAATCTTTGCAATAGATCCTATGAGGTAGTTACTAAGTAATACCCAATTTATTTTATTTTATTGTTTGCCATTTATTTTTTTATTACTTAATGTTGTCAGAGTTCAAAAGTAATAGTTTTTGCTTATTGTAGTAAGTGAAGAAAGGTAATGCAGAGAGGTATAGAGGAAAAGCTAGTCATCTATACCTTCCTCTCTATTCCCTTCCCTTTAAGTAACTTGTGCCGTGACTTTGTGAATACTTGACATAGCTTTCCCTTTTGCTTAAAATATTTAAGGATGCATTTATAATTAAGGTTTTGCTTGTTTTTTACAGAAACAGAATACTTTATGCATATTTTCTATAACTTGTATTTTCATTTTATAGACATCCCCGACAACCAGTAACTATATAATTACCAACTTCTTCTTTTTTCTAATTTCTTTATGTGTAGATACATACTTGTGTTTGTGTGTAAAACCACACCCCAACTTGAAAAGTGGGCTCTAAAAATTCAGTTTCATAAAATTCAATATTTTTCAGTAGGATTGTCACAAAATGCACAAAAGATTGTGGGACTTAGGTTGTACAGAACTGATAGTTCAATGGATGGAAAAATGCCAAATGATTATAAGGTAGTTTAAGAGTGGAGACTGAGGAGAATGGAAGCTCATGCCAATCAAGTTATATTGCTAGTCCACATTATAGCAGGTCTTTGATTAGTTTGCTTTAACAAACCGAATCGTGTCATACATTCTGCTCATTTTTTCTTTTCAATTCCTATATTCTTCAGCCTCCTTCCCTAGTGTAATAATTTATGTTAACAAGCTTGTTGTATCCTTCCGTTTGTCTCTAAGTTCACTTTCTCTCCTTTTCTTCCCCTCTCTCTCACACATATGCACATATATTTATGGGTTTTGATCAATATTTGTTTTTTAAAAACCATGGCATATGCCCATCTCTGCAACTCACTTTCATCACTCAAAGATACATCCAGGAAAATCCTTCCAAGTCAAATAGTATAGCTCTAATTCAATTCTTTTTAATGATTGCTTAATATCCCACAATATATAGGTGTATTTATTACCTCATTTCTGGGAACTCATTTTTTCATTTCTTTTTTTTTGCAATAAGAACAGTGCTGCAATAAACATTTTATTGGTGATTTTATCTTTATGGGATAAAGTCCCGGAAGTGTGATTTGTTGGTTGAAGTGTAAAAATATTTCAGACTGCTTTCCGAAACAGCTGTAAACAATTTACATTTTTTCCTCCTCATCCTGTTGTCAATTGATATTATGTTATTGTGCTCTTATTTTTCTTTTATCTGATTGGCTGTAGAGTGATTATTATTTTTTATTGTAATTTGCATTTCTCTAATTGATAATTTGAGCATCTTCTTGCTTGTGGCCATGTGGATTTGTTTTCATGAACTCCCTTTCACATCCTTTATCCCTTTTTCCATTAAGTTGCTTGTCTCTTGCCAATTTTTAAGAACTCTTTGCATATTGGTGAGGATTACTAACCCATTATCTGTAATCTCTTGTGCAAGTAGTTCCTCAGATCCATCATTTGCCTATTAGTTTTGTCTATGACAGCTTTGAAACGTAAATTGTTTTTAACTTTATTGACTCAAAAATGGGTATCTTTTCTCTCTGGTTAAGAAACAGATTGTAAATATTGTCTCTAGGTTTCCTTCTAACTTTTGATGCCTTATATATTACATTTAAGCATTTACTCCATCTGGAATTTGTTTTTTATTTATAATAAAAGACAGGGGACTGACGATTTTCTGTCAAATGGATAGCCAGTTGTGCTGGCGCCATTTATTAAATAATCACTCTTTCCCCTACTGGCTTGAATTACATTTTGTCGTATATTAAAATCTCATGTCATGGAGTACTATTCAGCTTTAAGAAACAATGGTGATATAGCACCTCTTGTATACTCCTGGATAGAGCTGGAACGCATTCTACTAAGTGAGGTATCCCAAGAATGGAAAGACAAGCACCGCATGTACTCACCATCGATTTGTTTTAAAATGAACAAAACAAAAGTGCACATATAACAATAACTTCTATTGCACGTTGGACTGTTGGGTGGGGAGAGTATGGGGGTGGGAGGAGGGGACGGGTATATGCATACACAAAGAGTGCAATGCGCACCACCCGAAGGATGGCATATTTGAGACTCGGACTTGGGGGTGGGGGAAGA
>CAUYSK010076552.1:0-25654 GCA_963575035.1 Avahi laniger
ATCCATATGTTGGTAACTACCATGTTTTATATCTTCAGGCCAGTCTTCTCCTGAGTTCCAGATCTGCACACCAAGCGTCTATTTGGAACCTTCTCCTGGCTGTCTCCTGCTCTCATCTGGCTCTCCCATCTCAGTAAACAGCACTGCCATCCAGAGAGTTGCTCCGAAGAGAAACGCAGGAGTCATTCTTTACTCCCCACCTGCCTTCAGCAGCCACACCCACCGTCAGAAACTCCTGTCTGTACTTTCTGCACTCACAGGCTTCAAATGTTTCTGCACATCTCTATTTCCACTGCGTTCATGTTTAGCTAAGTCTCCCTCATCTCACACTTCAAGAGCCTCCTAAATCACCTTGCTGTTTCCACTCTTGTCCTACCTTCATTCTTTCTCCACAAGCCACGAAGGAATTATGTATCTTTCCTGCTTACAGTTCTCACATGAATTCCTATTGCATTTAGAATAAAATTCAAATTCCATACTATGGTCCTGACCTGCCTGACTCTCCAGTTTCAATTCCTGCTACTTTGACTTCTCTCTCACAAACACTCTGTGTGGATTGACATCTATGAGAAGCCAAATTCTTTTCACCTCAGGATTTTTGTACCTGTTACCCTTAAATTTTCTTCCCTGGCTCTCTATATGCCTAGTTCCTTTTATCCTTCAGGTCCTAGCTTGAAAATCATCACCCTGATCAATAAATATTTACTTTTCACTATTTTAAATCTTATTTATTTATTTGTTCATTTGTTTATCACCTGATCACTAGAATTTAGGTTTTAAAGAACAGGGATCTGGTCTCTCTTCATTGCCTGGAACCGGTAGGCACTCATCACATATTTGATGAATGCATCAGCATTATTGTAGTAAATGATCAGAATATGTAGGAGGGCTAAAGATGAGGGACAGGTGACATATGCTCGCCCGACACTTCTTGGCTTTATAGAGGAGGAAATGACAAAGTAGGGAGATATGATAGTTGGCGTCTAGTATTTGAGGATTAATGTGAAAAATAGGATTAGACATGGGTTTGGCATCGAGAAACAGAATGAGAAGTACGGGGGGAAGTTAAGTTTGGAACAAACAATATAATGATAGGTGCTTGCAAAGCGGTGGGCTCTGACTCACTGAAGATGTTCCGCTAGAGTCTGGATGACAACCTGTCCGGAGAGGGTATGGCAGTGGGATTTCCTGATTAACGTTGAAACACGGTCCAGAAACTTTTAAGGGCCCTTCCCTCTTTGAGATGCTGGTAAGAAGAATTCTTACCTGTATCTCCTAGCATTAATCTGTTGCTGTGATTCTATTGCTTGTTCTCCTTCAAGTCAGACCTTATTGGATGTTTTCTTAAAACCTGACTGTTTATCAGTAATAATGCAGAAAACTAAAGAAGTTATTTTGGGAGAAAAAATGTTAAACAACAAAGAAGAATTGGATAGAAAATATCTTCTTGATGGCTCAATTTTTCAACAAATATGTATATGTTTATTATACATATACATATATATGCATATATATGTATAACCAAATCAATGTGTGCTTTAGGCATTAGTTTCAAAGCCTTCACATAAACTTATGTAAAATGGAATTGATAGGAAGACACTTTCATTTATTTCATGTCCTTAAAAGTTACTGTCAGGACTTGAGCTAGAAAAAGGAGGTCAGTTCTAAAACAATTCCTCATATTACATTTTAAACTTTACTTTTTAACAGCATCCTAAACCTGCCATCCTATCCTTTAATATTTCTTCTGGAATTTATTTATCTTCAGTCATCAGCTAATGTATTTGATGTGAGAAATGAAGAGAAATAATGCCTAGAACTCTCCAAACATTAATTGACTGACTTTTGGAGATCATAAAAATCTTAGGCAAGGTCTTTTCATTGACCATAGCATTAGGAGAGTTTCAAAGTCCATATTCACCTCAAGAAAAGCCACATTCCCAAAGATTGTTTACATTTCCTCATCAATAACAATTCACACAAAATTTTATTATGTCATATGACAGTATGTGACTTGGCAAAGTATAGGAAAATCTACATTTAATCATCTGGCATTTGAAAACTGTGTAGTTTCTTGTTGAGGTCATTTTCATAAGGTATAGAATACATATGTCTCTTCTTTTAAATAATGTAGAATTACAGGCTAATTTAGAAGTTAATTAATGTGACTTGTCCATACTTTCAGTGTTACTCTGGTCATTTTTTAACTCTGGCTATTTTTTTTACCCTGTGTCTTCTTTTGTTTTGCTTTCTGATTTTCTTTATGTTACCCCCTTCTAGTTTCACCTCTTACATACTCTTTGCTTTCTTAGTTGTCCAAGTGTAATGTATCAAGAAATACTTGTTGAAGGCTGCAGCGTGAAGGACATTGTATATACCATATCTCCCACTTTACTTCTTTACCCTGTAGAATTTGGCCTTAGTGCATAGCATGCACTCCCTTTAAATGTTACTATTTCTATTGGAGGTGGAAGTTCATTTGATATTTATAAATTCCTTTGTTTTTGTCCTTTTTCTACTATTTCCTAAACTTCTTATCTTTATTTTCTTTACTTTCTACTGTGGCATTTTCAATTTCTCTCTCATTGCCTCTTGGGGACCCTTCTCATCCTTAGTTTTTACTGTGAAGTACTGCATTTTGTTTCCTATTGCTTCTGTAACAAATTATTATAAACTTAGTAGGAAACAACTCCATAAATTTATTGTCTTATAGTTCTGGAGGTCAGGAGTCCAGATGGGTCTCACTGAACTTAAATCAGGGTGTTGGCAGGCCATGTTCCTTTCTGGAGGTTCTAAGAAAGAATTAATTTCCTTTCCTTTTCTAGCTTCTACAAACCATCTGCATCCCTTGGCTTATGGCCCCCTTTCTCCATGTTCAAAGCTAGCAACTGTGGACCAAGTCTTTCTCATATCAAATCACTCCAAAGTGATGCCCTCTTCTGCCTCTCTCTTGTACATTTAAAAAATCTTTTGATTACATTGGGCACAGATAATCCAGGATAATCTCCTGATTTTAAAGTCAGCTGATTAGTAACCTTAATTCAATCTGCAATTTTAATCATCCTTTGCCAAGTAACACACAATGTCATCATAGGTTCTGGGATTACCACATGGACATTTTTGGGAGATCGTTATTCTGCCTAAGGTAAGTACCTACTTCTCTTAGACATTTTTGATCCTTCCTGCAACCAAGCCTCTTCCCTCTCAATAGGAGCAGGCTCTCCTATTCCTCTTGGGTCGCTCCTGTGGCCTCCACGTTCTTCTCCATCTGCCTAATCTCTGCTGACTCTGAATGATTATATAAAATCTAATATAACTGTGCTTTTGCTTTTTGTATTTAAAGCATATTTAAAACAATTAAATTGCTTCCCTATCTAAGTAATTTAGGAAAAAACAGGTAAAGATTGCTGACCGCTTTTCTCCCTTTATTTAAATTATTTATATTACATTTGTTTTCTTTTCTTTTTTTCTGTTTATAATACATAGTTATTTTTGTGCTACTAAAGATATAAAGGGCAATATAAAAACCAGGACCATTATAAGAAAACATTTTAGTTATGAATGGTTATATTTTATTCACCACATATTTTTTTTTATTTCAGCATATTATGGGGGTACAGATATTTAGGTTACATATGTTGCCCTTGCTCCCCTCCCCCTCAAGTCTGAGCTTCAAGCGTATCCATCCCCTGGATGGTGCGCATCGCACTCTTTGTGCATGCAAATACCCGTCCCCCCCTCCCCCTCCCCCTTGCCCGACGTCCAATAAATGTTATTCTCATATGTGCACTTATGTGTTGATCAGTTAATGCCAATTTGATGGTGAGTACATGTCATCATACATTTTTATACCACTTTTGTGATTTACTGTGAATTGTACAAATGATTCAGACTTGTTCCCTTCTCATTTAGTTTTGATGTGAACCTGTATAATTATATTTCTGCCAGACTCTTCCTGTGTTTTAAAGTATGTTCCTCCTTTTTTTCCTCTGTTATATACAAGCTAAGCATTTAATCCTAGCAACATATTTTTGGGAGAGAAGATTTTTGTTTGAAAGTATATAGATAGTTTTCAGTAATTATATAGTTGCCACAGTCTTGATCTAATTTCCAGCATTTAAGGCATTTATTTCTATGGATAATGATCTTGTTACTTATATGCGATTTGTTTATGCTTACCTGACTTCTCTTAGGCACAAAGAAGACAAATGTCATAGATCTATCCATATTTTGATATTTGGGATGTTCTTTCTTCATGTAAGGAGAACAGTACCTTTTCTGACTCCTCTGAAATAAATCAAGGCAAAATCTATGTGAAATTTTGGACCGTAATCAGGAACAAGAGTCTTGGGAATTCTTGGAAAGAAAGTAATTTTCTCACAATTTAAATTTACTTTCTACCAGAAGGAAAGATACTCCTTTATTTCTGCACTATTTCAATTCATTGAGCTATACCTGTTCAGAATAAAGAGGTCCTTTCATACACTCAGTGAAGCCAAGCAGAAGACTTCAGTTTCTGAGTTTAGTACAAAGTATTTCCCCATTATAAGGAATCCCTATTATTGAGAAATCGCTTTTCTTTTCATAGCAATGATGAGAAAATGACATCCTGCCTTTTTCAGTAATGTGAATACATATTTTAAGATCTAGCATATTAACATTGCTGACTGTTCAAGCTGGCCTCTTGAATTAGGATCAAATCAAGGACATGAAATGCATATATGCACACTCTGAGAGTAAATTGAGACAACTAGTCAGGTCATTTCTCTGTTCTCTGTGCATGGCACAGGCTTTGGGCCTTGCATAAATCAAAATATTTATATTTTTTTCAAGGATTTTTTACTTGTTTTGAGTAGACTTTGCAAATCCAATGAAAAAAATTGAAAATAATTCCTCCAACATAACTTCTGAGTGATACTGTCATATAGAGATCATGGTAAAGAAGGGAAAGAGTTTGACACCATGGACATTGGAGGCTTTACCTGGAAGTGCCCAAAAGATACCATTAGTTGGTAATTTGCAACTAGCTCATATGCTAAACACGGTAGGATCAAGAGTCTACATGAAATGTGAACAACAGAATCTCCACTTTTGGTTTCTGATACTTTTATGGCATTCAGAAAGAGCTGGTAGGTTAGACATCTATCTTGAAATAACAAGAGAAGTTTTTCCTTTCTGAATTAGTTAGAAAGTTGGTACTAAAACTGCTCAAGGCATGGTCTGTGAATCTAAGTGTATCCAAACGAGCCATCTTTCATTTAAGCCTGTTTAATAAATCATCTTCTTAACTGGAGCTGGGGGTGTAACAGTTCACGCCTCTGGCGCAACTGAAAGTGGAGAAAAGGACCAGGAGCATGGAAATTTAAAAAAATGTATTATTATTTTCAACTTGAGTTTTCTGACATGGAAGGAAAAATGCTATTTAAAAAAATATTTCCTCCTTGGATAAAAGCAGCTGCTCCTAGATGGTTCAAAATAATAAAATTTGGAAAGCTGTAGAAATGGACCAGCTTTTGTCCAGGGTTCAACAAATTTGATGAAGCAACTACTAGACTAGACTAGAGCCACCCTGCTTCATGAGGGTAGGGTTAAGTGGCCATTGATTGTTGAATGAATGAATAAAAGAATGAACATTTCAGTTTCTTTTGACTCCTTCAGATCTCTGGTAAATTATTTTGATATGTATAAGGAAGTAGATTTCAATATCATTATTATAGAAATTGGGCATGTTTCAACATATGAATTTTGGGGGGAAAAAAGAGAAATTGGGCATGGCATTTTTTTCCCATCAAGCTTATAGGTTCTCTTTGGCCAACAATTTCATAGAAACTTGGTGAAAACTTTTTATTTGGTAACTAAACAGTTTCAAAAGCCATTCACAAAAGTATTGTGATTTGTTTTGGGAGGCAAAGTTTTGGTGGTTTCATGTATTTATTCAGTAAGTATATTTTTATTGAATACTTACTCTGTACCAGGCAGTACCCTTGGCACTGAGAACACAACAGTGAATAGATTTACATGTATGTTGCTCTGCTCTTGGGGATATAGACAGTCAAAAAATCAACACAGAGTAAGTGCTATCATGGACTAAGAACAGTGCATCACAGAATTGTTAAGATAAGGGTCAAACCCAAATTGGAGGGGTTAAGAAAAGCTTTCTGGAGGAAGTAACATCTCAGCTGAAATCTTAGTGTTAAATAGGAGGGAACTAGAGGAGGGAGGCAGAAAGAGTGCTTGAGGCAGGAGAACTTGTTGAGACTTGGGAACTGAAAGTACTTTAGAAGCAGAGTAAGGAGTGGGGAGAGCTGAGCAGAGGCCAAGTTCGGAAGTGCCCTGAAAGCCATGCCAAGGACTTTAGAATTTATCCTTCATGCTTAATTAAAATAGTAATCAGTAAATGAATAATAAGGCACCAAATGATGGGAAGCCATTGAAAACTTAAGAAATGGAGTTACCTAATAAAACATGTCTTAGAATACTTTCACTGGTTGCAGTCTGAAAAAAAATGGAGAGGATTCGAGGCTAGAGACAGGTAGACTGTGGCAACCCAGTGAGAGGCAACTGTACCCTGTGGCGGAGAGGTAGCTGTGGGGATTGGGGGATGTGGGCTGACTGAGGAGGACAGGTGGTTAGCTGGACATGGAGGGCATGAGAGACCAAGGAGTTCAGGGTGACTCCTAGGTTTTGGTCTTACTGGATTGTATAGTGGCATTTACTGAAGAAGGAGGACCAGGATGAGGTAGAAATATAAGTTCAGTTTTAGGCATGTTAAGTTTTAGGTGCTTCTGGAATAATCAAACAAACTCTCTAGGAGACAGTTAAATATGTAAGACTAAAGCTCAGGTAAAAGATCTGAATGAAAGATGCATGTTTGAGAGTCATAATTCTAAGGGAGGAAATGGAAACAATGGAAATTGATCTTGTTGCCCAGGGTGAACATTTAGAGTCTTATAACATGATCTTTTCAGACACTGGTTTTAACGAATGAACAGAGGAGGAGAGATTGGCCAGGGACACAGAGAACAAGTGATTACATAAGTAAGAAGTACATCAAGGAAGCGTGGGTGTGACATATATGTTACCTATAAATATAATAAAGTGCTTTGAGGAAATTAAAGAAAAGAGAGACAGAGAGAGTATGTAACATCAAGGAAGCTGAGGGAAGAAAATGTTTTGAGAAAAGGATGCTCAGCAGAGGCCATGCTGTAGTGAATTGAAGAAGGGACTTAGCCATAGGAGGTGGTCAGGAACCTTGGAGAGCAGCTTCCTTGGGGTGGTGAGGGCAGAAACCACATTGTTAAGAGCAAGGGGAAGAGGCAGAGTGTATACAACACTTTAGGGAAATTGGAATGTGACAAAAACAGAGCAATGAGATGGTGCCAGATATATAAGGGATTCAGGGAAATGTGTATATGGTTTTGTTTTCTGTTTTTTTTTTTTTTTTGCTGTTTGTTAATGAGTGAGGCCAGAACATGCTCAAATGCGGTTGGGAAGAAGACTTTGAAGATGAAGTAAGAGAGGTGGGGTTGGATAATTGAAAGAAAAAAGATTCCTGAGGAGGCAAGAGGGGATAAGGTCCCTAGAACAGCTGTATTGGGGTGCTGGGGGTGGGGCTAGATTTAGGCAAAAGAAAGCACATTGGCTTCCTGAAAGTGATGGTAAGAGATGATGGGAATTGGAGGTTTGAGGAGCTTCAAAAATGTTTGAGATGGCAGCTGTGGGAAATAGAAGAAAGCTAAAAAACACAGATGAATGGCCAAACATCGTTGTGGACTCCAGTACAAGCCGAGTGCCATGAAATTGTAGTGGCACCAATATAATGGTGTGATTTTTTTCTTTTTCCTCCAGCAGTGCTCAAGAATTGAGCTTAGGCAAGGAAATAGCAGACATTGAAAATGCTGTTTATAAAATTAATAAAGGGCCACAAGGTGGAAACGGTGGTAGGGGCCTGAACTCTGCAAAGGTATAGGCATAATTAAAATATATATATATATATATATACACACACACATACCAGCCATTGTTCCCTATCTTGCTTTCCTATAATTTCTTACTACTCAGGAGTCATATAGCTGATGGTCATAAAGATTCTTGGCTTTCTTCATTGCTCCCATAGATAACATTACCCTTGTGAAACCTAAGACTAATTTTTGAGATGTCTTCCAGGCCCTGCGTTCTGGTAGAATGGCTGACCCACCCAGACAGAGAACTGACTCAGCTGGTCTTGTGACCCCCACCCAGGAACTGACTCAACAAAGAAGACAATTTTTACACCCTTATGGTTCCACCCCTAATCCAGCCAATTAGCAGACCCAATTGCCTAGCCCTCTGCCCACCAAACTATCTTTAAAAACCCTTTCTCCCAAATTCTTGGGGAGATGGATTTGAGAACTTCCTCCCATCTCCTCGCATGGCACCTGCAATATTAAACTCTTTCTCTGTTGTAGCCCCTGCTGTCTCAGTGTATTGGCTTCCTCTTGAGCAGTGGGCAATGAACCCGGTAAGGCTGTAACAACACGGTGGGTATTTTCTTGCTGTTTATGAGTGAAATGCAATGGGACAAGGTAAATGGGACATTTATAAGTAAGTAGCTGAAGCAATGGACTAGACATTTGTCTAAACTTTTTTGTTTTCATGCTCTCAAAAGAATTTTGAAAAACTGTCTCTTCTTGCACACATTTTAAAATTGAAATCTAAAAAATTTTAACACATAAAATGAAATAGTTGCGGCCGGGCACGGTGGCTCACGCCTGTAATCCTAGCACTCGGGGGGCCGAGGTGGGCGGATTATTTGAGCTCAGGAGTTTGAAACCAGCCTGAGCAAGAGCAAGACCCCATCTCTACTAAAAATAGAAAGAAATTAATCAGACAACTAAAAATATATAGAAAAAAATTAGCTGGGCATAGTGGCACATGTCTGTAATCCCAGCTACTCGGAGGCTGAGGCAGAAGGATCACTTGAGCCCAGGAATTTGAGGTTGCTGTGAGCTAGGTTGACACCACGGTACTCACTCTAGCCCAGGAAAAAGAGTGAGATTCTGTCTCAAAAAAAAAAAAAATTGAAATAGTTGCAAAAATGTTTTATGGACTATTTTATATAAAATACATACATTAACTGTATTTTTATCCAAATCTTAGAGCTGTAGATTTAGCTCATTCAATTTATAGTACATGTCCTTCAAATAATCAGCTCTCATTGCAAAACTAATCGGCCAAATCAGGGTTTCTTTTCATTAGAAAACGTATGATTTCATTTTAAAATTCATAAAGACATACATCTGCCTAATACCTCTGTATTTCAAGATAGGTAAATTGATTAGGTTAACTAAGATAGGTTAATGGATGATTGATAGGCGGTGGATAGATGGATAACACAAGGCATGGGTGCATAGATAGATTCTTATTTTGAGTTTGTCCCCTGGATAAAACAAGGTCCCCTCAAATCTTTCATTCTGAAGTTTTTTGACTTTACTTTCAAGCGACTTTCCTCAGGAAAGTGGCATTCTAGATTTGTTTCTCTTTTTGATGTCCCAAAGTTTTTTACGCCCTGGAGCAATGCACCAAAATGCATTGCGTTTAGGATAGGGGAGAGTGTGCCTTTCTTTTGTAAAGTGAAGAAGGGCAATGTGAAAGCTATCTAAGCGTATTTACACTTTGGAAAGTCTTTGTGCTCATCCCTCAGTTTGAAAATCATTGGACTATTATTGGGTCAAAACTAGATCAGGGTAAAGAATGAAGGTGGAGGATGTAAGAAATAAGAAGGGACAAGGAGCTTGAGGTCTTCTACTTTCAAGACTTAGTATTTTAATGCCATATGTTTAAGCAGTACACATCTTTTTTGTTTGAATTGGCATTCAGAGACTCTGCATTGATTTTTATTGAAAACGGGAAATGTGAGGGCACATTTGGGGTTTGTGTTTCAGTCTGGCGCAGAGTGGGCTTTGCAGTCAATCCATTTTGATTTGAATCCTTGCTCTACCACTTACGCACTGTGGCTACGGTCAGCTCAGATAGCTTTACTGTGTTCCAGTTTTCTCATTTATAAAATTAAAATAACATTATCTACAAGTTGTTATAAGATTTAGGGACAATCAATTCTTTTATTTACCAGATTATTTATTGAATGCCTACTATGTGCCAGCCACTGCTGGAAGAGAAAATAAATGCAAAGGGACTCACAATATTTGTGATCAGTCGATGGTAACTAAAAGGGATGTGTTCAGGAGTGGGATACTGTTGAATTCTTCTGACAAAAGGACAGTAATTATTGGGTCAAAACTGAAGGACACTTGCAAATATTCAGCATTTATTTTTTCTGACGCTCATAAGGCTCTTAGGCATAAGCTTACTTTTTCCCTCTCATTTTTATCAAAATATAATTTCCAACAAGCTAAAAACATGACTCTCATGCACATATGAATGAATACTTGTCAAAGATTTTATCCAACTTATTATTTAATGAAAGAACTAATCTGAGGATAAAATTGGTTCCAAGAGCATATAAGGAACAAGGATATATAGTCCATCAGGAAAGACATTAAAAGAATGTTAGAATAAGATAACTTGGTTAGATATAACATTGGTTAGTGGCCCACAGGACAACAAAGCAGCGACCTTTAAGGTTATCTTTTCCACTTGACGGAATTCTACAGTTTAACATATAATTTCAGTGTCTAGTCTCTAATCGAATAGGAAATAGCAAAGTTAAACATGGGTAATTAAATACATGGTCTTTGAGTGGGCTTTTCAAATAATATACTGGTAAGATATTGAAAGGGCTTGCTGTACCCCTCTGCCCTTATTTTCAAGTTTTGGACTTTTTTTTTTTTTTAACCCTAACATTACCCAGTTATTGTACTTAGTGTAGCAGAGATTATTTTTTCATTTTTTTTTTTTTTACAAATTCTAAGACTTTCTAAAATGTGTAGATATACATGCTTTATACACTCAATTAGCACTCCTAAATTTAGACAGGCTTTGGGTAATGCCAATATTCTAAAAATAATATATAGGTTAAGAGAGACAAAGGAACATTTTTGCTAAGAAGAGAAATCAGGAGAGGGTGAAAAAAAGGAGCTTAATGTGATACTTTTGGGGCAATTTTATTAATATCAGAAACTACTTCTCTATAACCAATTACTTATATTGTGAAGTCCATCATGCATAATATAGAATAATAGTAAATTCCAAAGTATTATCAATTTTGTAAGATATTTGCTCAGAAATAGCCACACTTATTATCTCAACAACCTTGTAGTTGGAACAGACATATTATGCCTCTCATTTTAAGAATAGAGAGTGTGAATTAGAAAGTGGTTCAGCAACAGGGCCAAGACTGTAAATCAGTGCTGCTGTCTTCACTCTAATCTATTGGACCTGACAGTCTAGAGATGGTTGTAAAAAGCAGCCCCCAGTTTCCAGACGAGTTATGTTCCTAAGAATCGTTGGTAGGTCAGTTGTTTTGAACTTGACACATTTTTCCATAGAATTTGCGTGATGGATGAAGGTTACGTCTCCAGTTCAGCCTGTCAGAGCCTTTAACACACAATGTGTCCACACTTCAGTGATACAGAGCCTTGTCACCATTTGTTTCTCCTGGAGAATTAGTTCAGAGCTCTCGTTTGGAATGCAGGGAGCACATTTTCCTGCGCCCTACCTGCCTCCACTTCAGCATCAGTGCTGAGGATGGAGAACTTTTCCAGCTGTATGCAGTGGATGGTAGCTCTGGTGGTGGCTGCGTGGAGAGAGGCTGATACCAGGGGTGCCCGAGGGTACTCGATGTGGAATCACAGGGAGAGCCGTGACACAGGTGTCTGTGCAGGGCAGAGACTGGAACTCTAGAGGGGTGAGTTTGACCAGGGGACGCTGAAGGACTGGGTCACAGCCTGTGTTGTGCATTGACAATAGTAGACAGTTCTAAAAGTGGTAGAGCTCTGAAGTGGGAGGGTAGCCCCTACCTCTTAGACTGTGTAATAACTTGTTAAGTAAGACTCACAACAGGTTTGGAGGTACAGTGGTGAGAAAGAACAAAGTTACCATTTGCTTTCTCTCTGTTGAGTTCAGTTTATTCAAAAACTGCTTGCATTTGTTTAAATATCCTTGTTGATTTTATAAAATGTATTGTCACTGAAATGGAAAATTAAACAATATTGAAAAGTACAAAGAAAAATGTAAAAATCACACAAATCCTTTCATCCACAGATAAACATTATTAGCTTAAAAGTTTCAATTAGAATTGGAAAACTATTTCAGAAATGCCTCTAGAAACTATTCCAGAAATTTCTCAGTAAGGGAGCCTGGGGTCCAAGCCTCAATGGTTAATAATTTTAATATTCCCTCCCTATCATTTTACCAGATTAGGTAATCTTACAGACTTTCTCCAGTCTTCACTTCTTATCTAATACATTGGATTATGTATTTTTTCTCTTGGGTTTTACTATTATCTTGTTACTTTTTCCCAAATTGATATATAATAACTATGGAGAAATGGAGGAAGATTCAGTGTCAAAAAGTCAGAACTAAATGTCACAAAATGCTGAACAGTGAATGAGGGCATGTGCCTATTTATCCATGTTCTTGCCAACACTAGGATTTGCCATTTTTTACAATAGTGACCATCTGATAAGGGGGAGATATTTCTCATTGTTATTTCTATCATAATTTCTTATTAAGGTTCAATATTTTTTCCATATGTTTGCAGACACATGCCTGGGTGACAGGTGTAACAATAGTTGAGATTTTAAACCAGAGGTATGGATGGTGTTTTGGGTGTCCAGATAGCAGTGGATGCCCTAAGTACCAATGGGACTCAATTCATGATGGGCAGCATTGACAAGGGTGTGTGTGTGTGTGTGTGTGTGTACATCTCAAAGGAGGAAAATCTTATGTAATCAGCATAAATACAGAGTTCCTACAGTAATGGAACATCTTATGTAGTCGATGGACATCTGGAGTCGTAGTTGTGGCTCCCAGGCCTGCACCCATCCAGTAGTGAAATGTTCCTGAGAAGGTGGACAGGCAGGAGTTTCAGTGAAGACAAAAAAAAAAAAAAATCACCCATTCTTAACTGTTATCTGTGGATCTTTACTTAAGTAAGTTTACTGATCTGTAAAATAGGAATAATGACAGTATTCATTTCTTTGGGCTATTGAGAAAATTAATTGAGATAATACATGAGAAAACATTAGCCCACTGCCTAGAACATGGTAAACTCCCAATAAATGTTAACTGTTATTAATTTTTTGTATGTAAAACAAGGTGAACTAGGTGATCTCAAAGGCCTCTTCCAGAGCTACAAGTCTAGATCCATGATGCTGAAAATGTATGGTTGTCCTTATTTGATCCATAATTTAAAGAAAAATCAAGGACACAGCAGGTTTAAAATGAGCAAAAATGAGCTGAGTAATTGCTCTCAATTTAAGGCATATTTGCAGTAAAATGAATTGGGAGACTGTAACATAAATAACATAACCTGTAAGCAGTGGCTTTTACGCAGTCAAAGGCACAATCAAGCCACTAGATACAGCTGACACAACATTTAAGGCCACCTATTTAGCTAAGCTTACACTTTTACTGAGGAAAATGGAAAAATAGCTTTAAAACCTTGCAAGTCAATTCTATAGAACAAGAAGAACTCTTATCAACTGTCATTCATCCCAGCCTCTACTGAAAATCAGCAACTCTCGTGTAGAAGTCAAATGTAAATATTTGAAGCAATGTTTGGAAAAAAAAAAAAGGACTGTAGCAAGCTTACAAACAGAGTTAGAGCTATTGACCTGTCAATATTTAGCTCTTCCAAGACAAATCTTTGTAAGCTCAGCTCAGTACATTCAAATATTGAGCATAATGATTTATATATGAAGAATTTCAACACTCCAGAGTTATTTGACTCTGGGAAGCAAAATCCCTGATTTTAAATGATAATATGGCATAACTTTGGAATTCTAGAATCCTCGAGTTTAAACAGTCTTGGAGGTCTATCATTTTTATAATATTTCTAATGATAACTCCTACTGAAAGTTATGGTAGATGTTACAAGTGCTCATTGAAACATCTGACATTCTTCTTTTTCCATACACTTGGGGGTATTGCATGTTCCATATTCTTGAAATTAGATGTGGCTATGGACTGTTTTCCAATGAAATTTAAATGGAAACAATGTGATTCCAAGGCAGAAGCATTCAAGAGCCAATTTGTGATTCAAGCTCTGTTTCCTTGCAATGATGGTCTCTGAAGACTTGTGTTTAAATGGCAGTGTCACAGGATGGTGGAGCCTCTGTCATTTTGGGTCTCCGAGTGTTACAATGAGCAGAGCCTTTGGTGATCTGTGCTGGACCAATAGTATAAATAGAAACAAACTTTTGTTTGATATGCCATTGAGATTTGAGGGTTCTTTGTTGTTGTAGCACAAATTAAATTGATCGATACTTTAATAAAACTTTGCTTTTATGTAAGCCCCTTTTATACTTGGATAGAAACATTATTTTAATGTTGTTTCTCATATTGAGCTAAGATATGACTCTATATAACAGTCAAATTTAATCTTTTTCTGCCACCTGGAGCATTGTTCTTCCACATGACAATCCTTCAAATATCAAAACATAAATATGGTGTTCCTCTTAAGTTCCCTTTCTGCAAAGAAACCCTGTTTTTCTCCTGATACATAGTTTCTTGACTTTTCACCATCCTGGTTATGATGTGGATAACTTTTATCTTGCCAGTGTCCCATTAAAACATTATGTCTAGAACTGAACACAATTCTTACAAAATGAGATAATGCAGGAAAGATCATTACTTGGATTTTCTGAGATTTGTGATGATGGTGGATTATTGGTATTTACTGGAAGTACATTATTTTAGAACATGTTTGGGGCTCACATTTTAAGATGAGTCCCAAAACAGGGAGTTTGGCTCTGGAAGGGTTTGGCTCTCTTCAATCCCTATTGGAAAATGGTAACCTTTAGAGAACAATAATATCAGGAACATAGTATGGAGCATATCTGAAATCCAGCTCTGGAAAAAAATGGAAGTTACTGGAGACTTTCAGTGGGAGAGTAATAAGGATATTTTTATATTATAGAAAAATAATTTTGGAAAAAATGAAAAGAATAATCACTAGGTGAAACATAGTTGGGAAGAGGTGAGACTGAAGACAGGGAGAAGAATCAATTAACCAATCAATCAGCACAATTTATCAATTATCTGCTAAGTGTAAAGCACTGAGCTACAGAGGTTGGCTCACTGGTGAACAAAACGTATACCTGAAGACAGGAAGGAGTAGTAAAGATTGTCAATGGATTTGATGTACTGATCAAATATTGTAGGTATGTACAAATGAACAAAATGAAAGGACAGGAGGCTGATGTCTGGGGAAAGGATTTTAAAAGTAGAGATTTGAAAAGGAGCAGTTTCTAGTGACAACAAAGTCAATGAATGTAACAGAAAACTCATCTCAAATGGTTTAAAAACAAATATCTAAGTCCAGAAGTAGGGTTGCTTCAGGAACTATCCAGTCAGGGCTTGGCTCCACAATTTCTTTTTCTATTTCTTTGGCGGTTATTCTCGTCTTTATACATTTATTTTTTTGTTTTTGTTTTTTCTTTGGCCGAGTTTTCTCCTGATTGTAAGATAGCTATCAACAGCAATGGAGAATCTGTATTTCCTTGTTCACCTCTAATGGGGGAAAACGTGGCCATTTCTTACTAAAGTTCTGAGCTTTGCTCTGATAAGATTATGCCAGAGTCCATAATTGTGGCCAGGTAAATGCATACCCTAATTCTGGATGTAGAGCTAAAATCAGTTTATCGAAAAGTACATAGGATAAGTAGGGAATAGGTGGCTTCTTTTCTGAAAAAATGTTGGGGTATAACTAGCAAGGGCAGAGAGTGGAATGAATGTTGTGTAAATAACTCACAAATGTCCACTTTAGGATGTACAGTAAAATGGGACCAGACTCTAAGAGGCAGAGATTTTTGACAAGCAAATGGGGATGGAAATGGTTGGGAATTGACTTTGGAGAATGAAGAAGGCACTGACATGCACTCCTTACCCTTAGATATATGGGGTTGGAGAGAATGAGCACCTCCCTTGATATAAGGGGCACAGGGGAAGCAGCTGAGGGGAGAGCTAAGGGAAAAAAATGGAGGTAGGTTTTGAGAGGTCTGGGAGAGCCTCGTGATTTATAAATGGCAACAGAGAGTGGTGATACTGTCAATTCATATGTGGAATGTAGCAGGAGAAGAAAGAAAGTCTGGCTAGACCTTTCAGTGTTGCTACCTGAAGATGGAAGGTTTCAAGGCATATTGTCTGCAGCTCAGAAGAGAGTGGATGTTTAGGAGGACATTTTTATTTTGGAGGAAAATGAGAAAAAGATCAGAGCAGTTTAGTGGGAAGGATAAAATGGGAGAGGAGGCCCCTCCTTGAAGTCTTTTCTGGTTTTCTTCAGTTAGATATACTCTTTCTATTACATAGGTAGTTATTTTCTAACTGATGAAAATTTAGTTAATGCTAACTAAAAGCAGGTGTGCATTATGATCATTTTGAAACCTTTGGGTGAAGAGACAGTTTCTGGGATTCCAAATTCCAATGAACAACACTTTGCTAGCATTCATAAATATTTGCATATTTATCATTCACATACTTGCATATTGGTTAGAGCTTATTTCTCAAATGGAACATATAGGTACCTGCTGCCTTTGGTCCTCTGGCTGCAAGAACACCTGCTCTTGCTCACCATTTCTCTGTGTGTGGGGACCTGTAGCTCTTTCTTTCAATCCAGCTGAGAAGTAACATTAGGTTTGGATCTGGAAGTTGACCACCTGGGAGCTGGATATCATCTCTATTTGGCTCTATTAAGTGAAGATCTCAGTGATGGTGCAAGTGGTGGTACCTGTGCTGCCCTCTCCCAGAACTTCCACTTCACCTACTAGCTGTCCTTAAGATGCATTAGTTATGTACTTCTAAGCTGCGGGCTTGAGGTGCTGCCATTCTGCATTCTGCATGCCCGTGAAATGCTTATTACTTTCCTTGGCTTGGGCTTTGTGAACTAATCTTGGGAGGTGAGGGAGCCCTCATGGGCCCAACTGAAAAGAGAGCAGTGTGGGCCTCAGCTTCAGTGCACTCGTAGGCACCCCTACCCCCACAGGAAAGCCACACTCTCAGCCCAGGGTGTGCTCTCAGTCTGCAGTGCCATTGTGGGGGAGCTAAACTAGTTTGAGCTCCTGCCTGCTGGCAGATGCCAGAGGGAGATTGCAGAGCAGGGAATGGGGGAGAAGAGCAAAATCTAATCCTGACAGCCAGATTGTGAATCTCAGATGGCCCCTACCCCACAAGGAGACTTTCTGGCTGGATAGGGCCATGTCAGCCCCTGCATGATGGCTTTCCCTAGAAGCTTGGGAGTAGACCTTTGACTTCTGCCAAAACTGCTACCTTACCAGCTTTTGTGGTGCCTCAGGGCAAGCTCACCCAACCCAGCACTGCCCAGCTGCACTCCACCACCCACCTCTGCTGTGGTGCTGAATAAGGACTCACCTGGAAGTTCCAAGGCCCTGCCCACCACCTGGGGGGCATTTGAGTGCTTCTCCTGAGGTGTTAGAGCTGGTCACAGGTCCCCAAAACAACACTGCTACTTGTTCCTTCTGGCAAGCACCACCTACTGACAGGGAGATTGATTTGCATAGCCCTTTACAGCATTTACTGACTCAGTCTTACAGGGTGTGGTTGATTCTTACCCACAAGCAACACCTACTGTCTCAGAGATTAAACTGGGCATCCCAACTTTTGCTACTCAAGAAATACAGTATTATTAAAGATGTTTAAATAGGTCTATTAGAAGGCCAGATTTTTCAAAGATTTCCTAAAAGAATAATTTTAAAGTTAAGATGGTTATAATATAGACTTTTCCCTCTAGAGCAAATACTAAGAGTGTGCCCAATATTAACACTTTAAAGAAATTTAATTCCAGAAATAGTGAAGCATAAAATTGAAGGTATGACAATAGGAATTGATTGCCAAATCAATAAAGGTTAATGTCAAAGAATTACACATTCTGATGAATTCCCATGACCAAGCAGATTGATTGGTGTTTCATTTCTGTATCATTTCATTTATATTCAAGGTTTTTAAATTGAACTATGTGCTTCAACTGATGAAAATTATATTAACTTTACAAGATATGAAATTCATAGCTTTTTTACTTGGAGTATTGAGAAAATGTCATTTTAAAGTAAAACTACTTTATTTGGCCTTTTTAAATATCTGAAATGCTATTAATGGCTAAAAAAAACTTACAAATATTTTAAAGAAACTGTATACATATTTTTAAATTTTTTAACATGTACTATTTTGGCTCTTAGAACAAAGGAAAGATTATTTACATTTGTGCATCTAACAATTTACTTCTAAATCTATTCTAAATTATTGCAGAACATGTGCCAATATATTAACCTTTATCAGACCATTTTATTGAAATACAATTGTTGTAATTTAGTTTAATATAATCAGAAAACATAGTAGAAATACATAGTACCCTCTTATAGCTTATTGCCCAAGGAAGAAAGTTAATGAGGAAAATTCTAAATGGTATTCAAAGAGCAAAATCATTCATGGAACTCATTTAATTTTCTATGGAATGATATTTACATATATTTAATACAAAAGGAAACCACAAATTATTCATGGAAAGTTAGAATTGTGGTATGCAGAATGGTGGCTTTCCAAAATTGCATATGTCCTAATCCTCAGAATATGTGAATATGTTATGTTATATGGCAAAGGGTAATTAAAATTGCAGATGGAATTAAGTTTGCTAATCAGGTGACTTTAAAATAAAGAGATTATCCTGGACTATCCAGGAAGGCCCAATGTATTCCCAAGAGTTGTTAATTATGCAAGAGAGAGAAAAGTCATTGGCAGAATAAATGCAAGGTGAGAAAGACTAGCACAGCCATTGCTGCCTTGAAGATGGAAGGGAGCCAGGAGCCAAGAAATGCAAGTGGCTTGTACAAGCTGGAAAAACCAAGAAAATGCATTTTCTCTTAGAGCCTCCAGAAACAAATGCAGCCTTTCTGACATCTTGATTTTAGACCCATTTCACACTTTTCATCTCCAGAACAGCAAGAGTAACATATTTGTGTTGTTTAGGACCATTAAGTTTGTGGTAATTTGTTACAACAATGATAGGAAACTACTATGACTATAGCAATAGTTTTTCTGGAAATCTTAGATTAAAATTTTGAGACCAGTTGAAGGAATGGTTCCCAGAAATAACAGTAGCCACAGTTACTATTAGCCACATTGACTGTTACATGCTCTTTGCTGTAGCTCAGCCAGGCAGAAGTGGCCATGTTGATTTTTATTTACAGCGGAGGAACATGCGCCTCAGAGAGGTGATGTGACCCAGAAAGAGACGGGGTTCAGTCCTTGGTGTTTCCTTGATGAATCCTGGCCCCTTTGGCTTGTGTGCTGCTACCCAGCACTGGTGAGCACAGTGAAGACTTTTAACAAACACGAAGCATGTTTCCATTTCCAAGGGCTCAATTACAGTTTGAAGGGTTGGCAGCTACTTGGGTTTCAAACCAACCTTAGAAGTCATGAATGTCTTTGAATCTGCTCTCAATTAATCTTCTAGGATTTTGTTTGTGGGAAGGTGAATACAAAGAAATTACAATTTTTTGAGAGTTTCTATTATGACCTTGAGAAAAATGATGAACAGCTTCATTTATTTTCTGAGCTAAGAAAATCGGGTTGGCTCAGCTGCTGGAAAAATTGAGAGAATAAATGACTCTCCTTGGTATGGTTTACTTTTTTTCAAGTTTCAATTTATTTGTCTAATTCATTTTATTTTAAATTTAATATTACTGAACTAATTCAATTTTTAACTTATGATTTATGTCAGTCATGGATAAAAAGTTCTAAGTTATTATTTAAGATTGTGGGTAAAAGAATGGGATTCTGCCGTGCAACATGGTAAGCTAGTGGGCCAGGGTTGCATGGTGGTTGTTAAGCGTGGGACACTTGAGTTTTAATTCTGGATCCCCCCTTACTAGCTGTGTGACTGTGGGCAAGCCGTTTATCTCTTTTTACTACAAATTCTTCATCTGTAAAATGGGAGTTATAAAAGTTATTAACTTACTGGATTTACATGGTAGTTAATTGAGATAATATATAGAAAGTACTTAGAATAGTGCTATGTAAGTGTTAGTTATATGATTCCTGTTTATTACTATTAAAAGGGAAGGAAAACTTCCTTAAAAAATGGTACTGTCTAACCTTGATATAATTAATCTATTTTGCCCCAGTTACCACTGTATCCAAAGTAAGTATTTTTGCATCTGTCATAAGAAAACAAAACTGAATCTTATCTGATACTTCTAAGAATTTGTTTCCTAAGAAATTAAAGATTTTTGTCTTTAACTATATGGAATTTAAAAATGTGATATGTAGAGCAAATTATCATGGAGTTTTCTAGCAGAACATTTTTTTTTCTATTTCTCTATGTAATACAAGGAGGAATAACAATTTTCCAAAGTCATCGAAATCTTGACATTTTTCCTGGAAAACTCTGGTCATGGTTTTATTTGTTTTCTCCAAATTATCTTTAAAATTGGTGACACTATTCATACGTAAAGAGAATCACTTTATATAGTGGCATTCTATATAAACAAACAAACAACAATGGAACAAATCTGCAATGCAAAAACGTAGGTAAAATAAATATTTTATTAGAATCAAAATAGGCAGAGCGTTTAAGGTACATGTTCAAATAATAAGCAAAAAATAACAATGTTATTTTACTAAAAAGATGTTTAGCTCTCAGGAAGGCAGTAGCTGTGGTTCTAAATCAATGGGATAAATATCAACAACAAAAATGGTGATCAATATACAGTATTTCTTGTTAACATGTACCATTATTCATTGAAGAAACTAGAATTCTTAATTTTAGCATTATTAATGCCTTTGTGGAAAATGGAATCTTGTTTATTTCAACCCTTGTATAGAGTCACATTTGAAAGACATTTTCCTCCATAAAATGAATATTCATGTCATGTAAACTGCATAATGCCAATGGAATCTAAGTTGTAAATATTCATAGTGCAATAATTGCTAATTTATTAAAATAAACAAGCACCGACAACAGAGGAATTACCACCCCCTCCCCATCTTTATTATGACTTCACTTTCGAATGATAATTTTTTAACAGGGTCCACATCTCTATACTGGCAGTTATTTTTCCTAAGGACTTCGACTAGTGATTTTATGTTGCTGCTACCTAAACCCTAGGACCCCATCGTCCACAGAACAAGGTCTTACATTACACTTTGGGATTCTGGCTGTGTGATTATACTGAGGATATGACAGATCCAGTTATCAAGCCAGGCTGGATCAGATCATATTTGAGTTAAGTAATTGACAAGGATTAGTATTCAGGATAAATAAAGAACCACGAATCAGTGAAGGAAAAAAAAATAACATGTAAAATAGGCATGTTACCAGCTGTTGAACTTCTCTATTCTTGTCTTCTCACAATGGAAGAATGAAAGCAAGAGATAGTTTTGAAGCAGTAGGCAGCAAAGTTTATTAAAGCAAAAGTTCACTGTTAAAAGGATTGAGTGGGCACATGTCCAAGTGAACTGTGGCCCTGGGGTGCATAGGGTTTCTAATCAGCAAGCAATGGTACACTCCAAAAGGGGTAGGAGTGGGCACACGTCCCAGAGGACAGTGGCACTGGAGTCTCTGTGCCATCATTTTTTCTCCTGTCTGGTCTTCCTCCTTCCTGATGTCTCTTCTTTTTTTTTCTTGACCAATGGGGATTTTGTCTCCTGCTATTGGGTGGGGGTAGTTTCTACCTTATGTAGTTAGGCCCAGATGTGTTGTGGTGTCCCAAGCCCATGGTGGGGTGCGGCAAACTGTAATGTATAATGTGCCGTGTTGTTTCTGTTATGTTTCTTGTGATAGTTGTGGTTACCCTTATCTTTTTATTGTTACAGTATGTTCTCTTGCTCAGCATCCCACCTGTTTACTTTGCTTGCTTTCCTATTTTCTCCGCTCATGTCTCACTTTTCTTACGCGAA
This sequence comes from Avahi laniger, assembly GCA_963575035.1. NCBI lineage: Eukaryota > Metazoa > Chordata > Mammalia > Primates > Indriidae > Avahi > Avahi laniger. Next base: position 22,072 of record CAUYSK010076552.1, read on the forward strand.
CATCCTGTGACACTTACAGCTACCCTTATCTTGCAGTATGTTTTCTTATTCAGCATCCTGTTTGTTTACATGGTCTGTTCTGTACTTCCTCTGTTCATGTCTCACTTTCCTACCTACGCTAACAGGCACAGCGTATAAACAGGGATTTTACAAAGGAGAAAAACTGAACTTCCAATAAACACTTGAAAACAATTAAATTTATTGGTAATCAGTGATATTCAAATGAGATACCATTTTACACATATAAAATTGGCAAAAGTTAAAAAGATCAATCTCATGATATATTGATAATCATGTCAAGAAATGGGAACTCTTGAACACTTCCAATGGGGACTATAAATGGATAATAATAATAATTGGAGTATTTTCATCAATGAAAAATAGTTCTGAACAAGTTGAACAAAGAAGATTTTATTCAAAACTATTGCAATAGGGGAGAGATATTGAATTCAACTCCATTAAAACAAAAGGGAAGAGATATTTTAAGTTCCGGGATGAGCTAGTGGAAAAAGTTCTGGAAGACTGTAGGGGTGAGCTTGGTCAATGTGATTAGGCCATCTGTGTTTGCTAATTGTCATTTATTGAAATTAGACTTTTACTCTCTCACAGAAACTGGGAGATAAGGATGCTTGATGATTACATTTCAAGGGGCTGCCTCCTAGGTCCTTGAAGAAGATATTCTTGGATTTTAAAACAAGATAGTTTTAAGAAGATTTACTTCTCTAAAGGACAGAAAAAGAATTTGCAATTACAAATTTTCCAAAGTAAATGTTGTAAGAAAAGAGAAGTCAGAGCCCTACAGTCAGGAAGTAACCTAATGTTGAGTCAAGCTAAGGGAAATGTTAGAGTTATCTTGGTTGCTTTGAAGAGAAATTTGGCAACATCGGGTAGGGTTAAAGATACATACAATCTAGGACCCAGACATTCTATTTCTAAATATATACTCTAGGGAAATTCTTGTACATGTGTACCAGGAGATATGTGCCACAATATTCACTGTAATATTGCTATACAAAAAGTTGGGAAAAGAAGAAAAATGGGAGAATGAATGAATGTATCACGAAGTATTTATATAATATAGTACATATAAAAGTGAAAAATGAATGAACTATACCTACAGAAATCAACATGAATAATCCTCAAAACCAATGCCAAGGAAAAATGTTCCAGAATAAAATATGCAGTATAATATACTTACACAAAAATGCTATATATTCATGAATAAAATTATGCATAGGAATAAGACCCACATTTTTGAAGATAATAGCTTCAAGGTAGGAGGAAAAGAAGAGAATGGGATTGAAGTAGGTTGTGTAGAGAGCTTCAACACTCTCTATGGCATTTTATGTCTTACACAAAAAATAATATGAAGTAATTATAGCTACATTTTTAGATTTTTTTAAAAATATGAAATAATTCAAACTTTCATAATAGAAAATAACCTGACAACTTCCTAACTTGCTGAAGTTAAACTTATTGAAATTTAAATTACAGTAACTCTATAGGAAATATATAGTATTGATCTTTGTGTATATTTTAATATAAATGGTATCATAGGTACCTGTATTGGTTTCCTATAGCTGTTGTAACAAATTACCTCAAATTTGGTGGCTTAAAACAAGAGAAATTTATTTCTTCCAAATTCTGGAGGCCAGAAGTCCAAAATCAGTATCAACTGGGCTGAAAACAAGCTGTCAGCAGGAATTTGTTCCCTCTGGAGATTCTATGGAAGAATCTGTTCATTACCTCTTCCAATTTTTGGTGGTTGCTAATATTCCTTGGCTTGTGGCTGCATCACTCCGATCTTCAAGGATAGTATCTTTAAATCTCTCTCTGCTCTGTCTTCAGATTGCTTTCTCCTCAGTGTGTCTGTTTCAAATCTCCCTCTTCTCTCTCTTGTAATGACATGTATGACAGTGCTTTGGGCCTGCCCAGATAATCCAGGATAATCTATCTACAGATCTTTAATTAATGAAATATACACGAAACTTTTTTCCAAATAAGGTTATATTTACAGATCCCAAGGATTAGGACCTGATATATTTAAGATCATTATTCAGCCTATTACAATACCTACTATGTAACTTGTTTTTTTTAAATTTTTATTTTATGGAAATGCAGCCCTTCCTATACCTTAATTTTAGCCCAGTGAGACCCACATTGGACCTCTCACCTACAGAAGTGTGAGATAATAAATTTGTGTTGTTTTAAAAAAAATTTTATTTTAGTTTACAAATAATAATTGTACATATTCATGGAGTACATAGTGATGTTTTGAGATATATAATGTATAGTGATCAGATCAGGGTAATTCACATAAATATCATCTCAAACATTTATCATTTCTTTGTGCTGGGAACATTCAATGTCCTAGCTACCTGAAAATATATAATATATTATTGTTAACTATAGTCATCCTACAGTGGTATAGAACACTGGAACTTATTCCTCCTATCTTGCTTTTTTATCCTTTAACAAATTTCTCCCTATTCCTTCCTTCTTCCTACCATTCCCAGTTTCTAGTATCCTCTATTCTATTTTTTACTTCTATGAGATCAGCTTTTTAAAGCTTCCACATATAAAGTAAGAACACGTGGTGTTTAACTTTCTGTTCCTGGTTTATTTCAATTAACATAATGTAGTCCAGTCTCATCCATGTTGTTGAAAATGACAGGATTTCATTCTTTTTTATGGCTGAATAGTATTCCATTGTGTATATTTACCATATTATCTTTATTCATTCACCTGTTATTGGATACTTAGGTTGATTGTGTATTTTGGATATTGTAAATAGTGCAGCAGTAAACATGGGGGTGCAGATGTCTCTTTGATATAATGATGTCTTTTTCTTTGAATAAACGCCCAGGAGTGGGATTGCAACTTTTTTTCCATAGCATATCATAGAGTGTTCCCCCACAACCTTGTATGGGTTAACATAGACCTTTCTCTTTCAGTGTCATTGCTATAGATTCTGACAATGATAGGTATGACATATTTTGGTTTTTAGTTCCTAAATTGATGAGCAATGTTTTTATTTTTTCACTATTGTAGACATGTGGCAATGATTGGTAAAGAGACCAGAGTGATACATACTGATTGATAACTTTTGTCACATCTCAGGGTAGGAGACAAGTACCGGGTTTGGAGTGGTGGTCAAAGAGAGCTTAGTTCTATCTATATTGTTTCTATTTTTCTTAATAAATAAATGCAATTATATATTACTTGTATAATTAAAAAATATTAAAAAATAAATAATAAAATAAATGAATGTAGCTGGGTTTTTGACCTATTACTCATTTGAACTTTTAATATCAATGTTTATGATTTATCTATTAGTCTTTTTCTTTTTTTGACTTATCTGTTAGTCTTTTTTTTTTTTTTTTTTTTTTGAGACAGAGTCTCACTGTGTTGCCCGGGCTAGAGTGCCGTGGCATCATCCTAGCTCACAGCAACCTCAAACTCCTGGGCTCAAGCGATCCTTCTGCCTCAGCCTCCCGAGTGGCTGGGACTACAGGCATGCGCCACCATGCCTGGCTAATTTTTTCTATGTATTTTTAGTTGTCCAATTAATTTCTTTCTATTT